>PVKC010001074.1:0-54550 GCA_004027635.1 Crocidura indochinensis
GGGCTCACGCAGTTCCATTCCCAGGTTTACATGTGGTCCCCGATTCCAGGAATCATTCTGGAGCTCAGATTTCTAGAGGAAGCGCGATAGCTTCTAGACAAAGCTCTTAAACAAACAAAATTAGCAAAAATAAATGTTTATTCATCACCTATTAAGTAGCAAGTACTTGTCTAAGATAATGAAGACTTTGTCAGTAACTGAAGACTTCTTTTCTTGGGGGAGAACACACTCTGTAGGACAAACTGGATATTCTAAGATGTCAGTAGGGGAGTGTAAAGAAATAGAATATCAGAGTCTTAAAATGCCTCTTTTAGGAAAGTATTATTTCTCTTAAAGAAAAGGTATTACTTTGCCAACAGAGATCAAACTTTAAAATCAACTATTGACTGAGTGAAGTCTTAAGTAGCTACAATACTTAAGCAAATGGTGTAAATGGAAATGTGGGGTAATTTGGTGGAACCCAATTTCTTTTTCTATTTCAACACTTAACAAGATGGAAAAAACTAGTTTAGAAGGGAAGGTTGTGCTTCCATGGAGTCGCTTACCCATTTAATCCCTGTCACTGCATACGAGACAGTCAGAGATCACTTGAGAGCAACAAGCCAAGAACAGACTTGCACAAATTTAGGTATGGCCCAGTTTTGTTGTTGTTGTTGTTATTTCTTTCTATCGAAAACAAATATGTTTTAAATTTTATCAGCAGAAAAATATCCTGAGTACTCATACAGAATAAAATTTAATCTTCTAAATAAGGCTATATTACCACACTTAATCCTCAACTCCATACCACCCTCTCTAGAGAAATCCTCTTTGCCTGAACACGGGATGTTCTGTGTTTCTCTGTTTCTCCTCTAGCACAGATAGGCACTCATGATAGCCTGAAACTCACATTTGTGTTTCTTGTCCACAATTAATCCCATGGATGGGAGCTAATGAAGAAAAGGGAGAAGCAGCTCCTCTGCCAACTCAGACAGTAGTAGGGGAGCCTCAATTCTTGTACATCTAGAAACAGTTAAATATAAGAGGTGAGAACTTCCAAGCTTCTATGGTAGGAATTTTGAGGTGTGGCTAGGATTCTGGTAATGCTCAGCCAACTATCCATATATTTTAGGGAGGAAGGCATTGGAGGATTGAGCTAATGTTACCCAATTCATGGGCACCCAAATGTCAGAGATGTGAGTCAGTTACCCATGGAATTAATGTCACATAAGTAAAATACCTGGACCAGAGAAAGAATACAGTGGGCAGTGCATTTATCTTGCATGAGAATCCAACAGTTTCTAACTTTGGCATCCTGTATTCCCCCAAATAGCTTCAGGAATAATTCCTTGAATGCAGAACTAGAAGTAACCTCTGTGCATCTCCCAGTGTGACCCCAAACCAAAAATGGATCATTTCAACACTTACAGCAATTTTGAATTTGTAATTCTCTCAGCATTATAGATTGTGTAATTTTATGAAGGTGACAAGAGATTTTACCACAGAATTCTAGGAAGGTCTTCACTTTTGATGTAAAAAAAAAGGTGTTGAATATATTACACTTATCCATTATTAAATACATAGAACCAATAGATAGTATTTTGCTATTAGGAAATGAGTTGAAAACACCATCTACTCAAGCTCTTGATTTCCTGCTCTGCTTTCAGACTTCTTTTAATCTTGAGCAAAAATATGTTTTTACTTTGCACACTTATTAGCTTTGTAAAACAACAGCCATGCTCCTAGAAATATGCAAAGTTTAAGATATAAAAATGGCATAAATTTTGTGGAAGCTTATTTTACTCCATAGCAAACAATTTTAACATATTTTATATGAAAATAATGTGATTGCATTATGTAGAATGCAAAATACATATGATTTTATAATATAAAGCATGAACATTAAAAGAAATTTAATATATATCATAGATAATTTAAAATTATGAATTCATAATTTTATCCCATTCTATTAGGGATATAAATGCAACATTACTGAGACATTTAGGAAAGGAAAAAAAGGTGATCATTTATATGTAGCTGCTATTCATTCACTGGTAGTTGACTTTGATTATTAAATAATAAACATTTCCTAAATGTGGAATGCTCAGATTTATGTAGGGTTTCCACAAAGTAGACCTGAATATTCTTTAAATAATTTTTAAAATAAATACTAAAATCAGACAATTGATCTATATGTACATAATATAAATGAAATTGCATATTATAAATTATTTTAATATTTTCCATTGCAGAATTATAAATATCAGTAATGATTCTTTTTAAAAAATAGTTTGTATTTATTTTGGTGCCATATTCAGCAATGCTCAGGGTTTACTCCTAACTCTCCATTCAGGAATCTCTCGTTGGAATGTAGTAGACATGGGATGCTGAAAATTAAATCCAGGTCAATGTTATGCAAGGCAAATGCATTAACCACTTTATTATTACTCCAGCCTTCAATAATTATTCTTGATGGAATCTCAGGTAGACTATCTAGCCAGAGAAATGTACTGGTATTAAAATATTCTTTTTTTTTGGGGGGGGTCACACCCGGCAGTGCTCAGGGGTTACTCCTGGCTCCATGCTCAGAAATTGCTCCTGGCAGGCACTGGGGACCATGTGGGGCACCGGGATTCGAACCGATGACCTTTTGCATGAAAGGCAAACGCCTTACCTCCATGCTATATCCTGGGCCCTCCTTTTTTGATTTTTGTTTTGTTTTGTTTTTGTTTTGGGGCCACACTGGCTGTGCTCAGGGGTTATTCCTGGATATCTGCTGAGAAATAGCTCCTGGCAGGCACAGGGGGCCATATGAGATGTCGGGATTTGAACCAATCAGCTTAGATCCTGAATCGGCTGCTTGCAAGGCAATCACTGCTGTGCTATCTCTATTTATATTTATTCATTATCCACTGGATCAGCTCAAACTTGATAGAATGAGAGGGTATATATTTCTGTGTTACTTTTCCAATAAAATTGAAGATATAGTATAAATATAAAATCAGTTAATTACACATCATCCAGGATAATCCATTATTAAGTTTTCAAAATTCCAGTTACTGCAGTTCAAATATACTTTGTCCCTAACTGCAAAGTGCACCTTTGAGAATATATCTGTGTGTGTGTGGGGGTGGGGTGGGGGCAAATTTCACTAGCAGCTAATGGGCTTGGCCCATTCCTGGAGATAGTTATATTGGAAGTGGAGAAAAAGTGGGAGAAGTCTGTCAATATCTTAATTTAATTGGCTCATTACTATCTTTCCTACTGCAAAGGTAACTAATCAGAAGAGATGAAGTGGCAGTGGGTGGAGAATATCCAGAGACATCAGAAAGACAAACATCCACCTTCACACAACATGTGACTGGAAAATAAGAAAAAACAAAGGGTCAAGGGTGTTCATGTGCCCAACTGGGGTTCTATCCCCCAGAGCTGTCAAGAATGCTCCTGAGCACAGTTAGCAGTTAGCTCTGAACACAGCATGGTATGGCCCAGAAAGCCAAAAATAAATTTAAAATCTATACTATGATAATTTTATAACTAGATATTATTTAATAGACTTTAATTTTAAATTAAAAAAGATAAGTTGCTTGAGAAGGAAAAATTGAAAGATTAGAAAAATATTTTATCTGGACTATAGCTATCTCAGAGATATATTCTATGATCATGCATATTTTCTTATAATAAGGCTCTTCTAAGTAATATAAATCGATTCAGTAAATTATTGAATACTTAAAAATAAACAAAGCTCCCAAATTTATGAGATTAGAAATGAAAAAATTGATTTATTTTTTGGGGGGAGTTGGATCACACCCAGCAGCACTCAGGGGTTACTCCTGGATCTAAGCTCAGAAATCACTCCTGGCAGGCTCAGGGGAGCATATGGGATGCTGGGATTCAAACCACCATCCTTCTGCATGCAAAGCAAATGTCCTGACTCCATTCTATCTCTCTGGCTCTGAAAAAAATCAATTTAACTCATCAGATGATAGTAAAATGACCTTGGTACCAAAGCCTCACAAGACCATTGTAAATCATGAAATAAAAAGTATACACCTTTTTTCTATTAACAACAGAAATCATAAATAATAAACACATAATAAACTTTGCAACTACAGCAACATGTCAGAAATGAATGCATCATGAAAAGACTGGGTTTAAACTAGAAGCAATTTATTATTCAAATTAATATAATATACACCATTAGCAAATAAAAAGGGGCACATACGAATCTTTAAAAATAGCAGACAAAATTTCTCTAGTTAGCCATAGATTAAAACATTAAAACCACCATATATTAAAACACCAGCAGAATTTCTGTGCACTTAAAGCAATGAGCTTTTCCTTAATTTGTAGGTGGTCTCTCTCAGAATGATCCCAGAGTTGGAAGAATCAGTGGTTAGAATAAACAAAACTTTCCCCTAAGCAATGGTCAGCAACCTTTTTTTTCAACTGAGCCAAATCTTGCCAAAACCATGATTGAAATTTATTTTGAGAGCCACATTTTTTGTTTTTATTTGTTTGTTTGTTTGTTTGTTTGTTTTTGGCAGCGCTCGGGGTAACCCCTGGCTCTTTGCTCAGAAATTACTTCTGGCAGGCTCAGGGGACCATACAAGATACCGGAATTTGAAACACCAACCTGCATGAGAGGCAAACGCCTTACCTCCATGCTATCTCTCCAGCCCTGAGAGCTACATTTTTAAAACCAAAAATACATAGGATGGTACAATGTTTTTAATTTCAATACATTTTTATTGAGAATATTCTGCATGCAAGTATCCACATAGGTCGGGTAGATACAAATAACACAACTAATAAAACAAAAACTTTAGAATGATATTATTTATTGAAAATATTAAATGCCATAAAATTTGCCTTACAATGTAGAAAAAATTACATCCTGACAATGACTGACAAAGTCACGAACACTAATGTGAACATTGGCCTTGCATTTCCTTGGGTAGTTTGAATAAGTCAGGTTTGTATGTTGTTGTTTTTAATTTTTGGCACAATTCCAAGTTCTCATCGATGAGACTATTTCTTAGTTTACTCTTGATAAGAATCATGCTTGAAAATGATTGTTCGCATAAATATGTAGACCCAAACAAGGAAAGAATAGCAAACTCTAGCTTTTTCAGTTGATTATATTGAGTCAGGAATACTATTCCAGGTATTAAAAATCAATATATCTTCCTTCTCCAGGTCTTTCGAAGCATTCCACTTGTGCTGAGAACTAAATTCACATTTGTGTTTCTCCAATCTTTCTAAATTAGCACAAAGACATTCAAATTTCGAGACCCACAGTTCTTTGTTTTATAAATCCAGAAATCACATTTCAAAGTTGCCAATGTCAATATTAAAGGGAGAAAAATTTAATTCCATTACTGTGGCATCCAGAAACGTCACTTTGCTGTTTCTGAAATCCTGAAACCTCTTGAGAAAAGCTTCTCTCATATTTAACAGTGCTGTTTTAAAATAGGTAATGTCAATATCAGAATTATTTTTTGGTGATGTTTCAACAGACTTGGAAGCTGAATCAAAGTTTCTCTGTCAAAATCTTGAGCAAAAACAGATAATTTGTTTTCAAATAAAAAAAACTTCTAACATCAAAAAAAAATTGTTTCCTTTCCCCTGAAGTTTATGATTAAGCTACTTTAGATGTGAAGTAACATCCACCATGAAATACAGTTTTTGAATCCACTGATTGTTAATTCTGGATAGTGAATACCCTTCTCAAGGGAAAATGCTTTGATTTCTGATAATAAGGAAGCAAAACATTTCAAAACGTTTCCTCTTGATAATCAAAATGTGCTGAAAATTTGAAACCTACAATATGGAGATGAAACAGGTAGAAGAGAAAAACCCTTTAACAATCTTTAAAAGCAAGGGACAGTGTTCCAGAGAAAAGTAGTGATTTCACTGAAAGGGAAAAAAATCAATTGACACTTTAGTGTGTGATGCAAGTAACCAAACTAAAATACACACAAAAAGAAAAACGGCACTTTGTTAAAGTGATATGATATATCATAAAGGAATTAAGATAGAGTGCCTAAACATTTTTTTGTTTTTGTTTTTTGTTTTTGTTTTTTTTGTTTTTGTTTTTGGATCACACCCAGCAGTGCTCAGGGGTTACTCCTGGTTCTATGCTCAGAAATTGCTCCTGGCAGGCACAGGGGACCATATGGGGCACCGGGATTCGAACCGATGACCTTTTGCATGAAAGGCAAACGCCTTACCTCCATGCTATCTCCCGGGCCCCGAGTGCCTAAACATTTGAAAAATAATTTTTTACTTAAGCATATTTGTTACAAAATTATTCATACTTGAATTTCAATCATACACCACCCTTCACTTCCCCACCACCAATGTCCCTTGTTTCCTTCCCCTTCACCCTCCTTTGCCTGTGTCAGGGGCAAGCATTTTGCTTTTTTCTCTTTACCTCTCTTTTCCTTTATGACATTGAGGTTTGCAAAATTTCCTTTATGACACCATGGTTCTCAATATTGTTAATTAAAGGGTACCATGCATGTCACTTACCCATTTTCAGCACCCAGTTCTTGTCTAGAGTGATATGTTCTAACTATCAATGTCATAATGTACCTTTCTGTATTCTAATTGAACTCAGCATTTTTATTGCAAACTTCCTATTATGGAATAGTCCTCCTGTCCCTCATCCCTATTTTCTCTAGATAGTATTACCATATTGCCATTTATTATTCTCATTGCCACAAATGGTTATTCTGTGTCTACACCTCTCCTTCTGATTCATTTCACTAGGAATAATAATCTGATGTGTTGATGTATGTACAGATGATGCACTGTGCATGGCTCAGTGTTTTTGTGTAGTCACAAGAAACAGAAGTTGCACACCATTACATTGTATCCACTCATTGCAGGATAGACTGGATTCAAAAAAACCTCGCTGCTGAACTAAACTTTGTGACAGATGACACAGTAAAGATAATTTGTGAAATTCACAATTGTTATCAAATCCAGGCTATTCACCACCCTGGGTGAGAGTATGGATGCCCACTAGTAGCATCTTCTCCATGAAGAAGTGAAGTGGCTGTTCAGGGGAAGGGTGCTCTCTCGCCTTGTTGGCAAGGCAGAAGAAGTAATGCATTTCCTGTGAGAACAGATCTCTGACGTTGTACAGTCCCAGTTGGACAAGGAATGGGTAGCTAAGCTTGTGTATTTGGCAGACATTGTTTTTTTCTCTATGAATTTAATATTTCTCTGCAGGGGAGTTTCACAAGTAGTTTTTACAGTGAGACATAAGATGGATGTGTTCAACAAAGAATCTGATTCTGGGATAGCTGTGTCTGAGAAGGAGATATTGAAATGTTTCCACTCTTGCAAAAAATTTGATTGGCACTTATGTAGAAAGTCATAATCAATATGAAAAACAGCATTTAGGGACCGGACGGTGGCGCTGGAGGTAAGGTGCGTGCACTAACGTCTGGTTCCCCATATGGTCCCCCGGGCCTTCCAGGAGCGACTTCTGAGCAAATAGCCAGGAGTAACCCCTGAGCGTCGCCGGGTATGGCCCAAAAACCAAAAAAAAAAAAAAAAAAGAAAAACAGCATTTAAGGGCATTAGCTCACAACTTTCATCATGAGTACTCTGAACATGAGAATCCACAGAAAAGAAAACTCTGGGTTGAGAGTCCCTTCATGGAAGATGCCCACTCTTGTGCAAAATAAAGTATGTGTTTTAAGATCATTCCAGGTACTGTGTTTCTAAACCCACCCAACCTGGTCTGAAGAAGCAGGGTAGTAGGAAAGAAATAATAAACCAAGCTAGCCAGGAAAGGATGATCATGGAGTCCATGGCCTTTTACCTTGTACTCTCTGCTTCAAGCCCCAAAGGCTAGAACACCTCTTTCTTTATTAAAACCAATTCCCAATACAAGGAAGCTTCAGGGAGAGAGAGAGACAGAGAGAGACAGAGACAGAGAGAGAGAGACAGAGAGAGACAGAAAGAGAGAGAGAGAGAGAGGGAAGTACATATCCAGTGGACTTTTACATATCAAAGGAAAAGGTTTAAGAGAGGATGAGGACCTTGGGGGAACACCTTTGTTTAGGGTTGATACCAGGTATCATCATACACTCTTTGAGGCAGCAGGGGTTGCATACAGGGTGCGCACTGACAGAGGCTAGGAGCAGAGTCCTGACTCCCAGAGGGGCTGCCAGGCACACAGAAGAGCCAAATTAAAAGTGTAAAGGGCCATATGTGGCTCGGAGCCACAGGTTGAAAACCACTGCCCTAAGTAATCAACTACTTATCTACTCCCACAGAAATGCCCAACCTCTCAGGATTAACAAAGGTTTTGCCTCTCCCCCTGCTGTCCCTGTGTCATGAGATGGGTAGTGGATAACCTGCTGGTGTGTTGGTACACAAAGAGGGAAAAATAAGCTGAAAGAGAACCAAGCTCTAGAGTTTAACCACACTGAACTTGTGGGATCCAACAGACACACACTTTAAAAGAGCTACCATGTTTTCCCCAAAATAAAACATCCTCTAAAAATAAGATATATTTAGAGGTTTCCTTCTGGGTGAAATATAAGGCATCCCACCAAAAATAAGGTCCCCCTAGGTTCTGTCTTGGAATGAAAATTAATTTATCGTAAACTGGTTGCTAGGGCCATTCCGACTAGTGTCTAGCAACCTGTGATATTAAGCAGAGTCCTGATGTCACTGCTGTGGAGGTGAGCAGAGGTTGGAGGAGCATTTCTCAGGACAGGAGAGAGGAGGTGACTTTCGCAGATGTGTGTAGAGGAACTGGAGGATTAGAGCTGACAGGTTCTGGAAGAGGTGGTGAATACATTCATTTTAATGTAGGATTCACAGTTGGTCTGGTTTGTATTGACAACTACTGAATTATCGTACCATATACAGGTAATAAATTTACTTTATTTTCTTTTAACAATAAATGTCTACCAAATTCTTCTTCGTGAAAAAATAAGATATCACCTGAAAATAAAACCTAGTGCATCTTTGGGAGCAAAAAATTAATATAAGACACTCTCACGTTTTCAGGGAAATGGTATCATGAAGAGGCTCTTCAAAAGTTGAGAATCAGAGGTTACCACAGAGAGTTCAGGATCACATGAAAAATGTTCAGAATAATATGGAAAACTTCATCAATCACAAACCTACTGAGTATAAAAAATAATAAAATAATTAAAGGACAACCCTGGAAGTGTAAGGGATTGACTTGACAAAAAAGAGAGATATGAGTGCATCAAGTGTAAAAAGAGAGAGAAATGAAATTTAGTGAAAAGGAAAGTTCTATGAAAATGAGCAGACTTTGTTGGGAAAGGAAACATCTGAGTAATAGGTATTCCAGATGATAAAGAGAGAGGCAGAGGTCTATTTATACAATTAATAAACTATATAATATATCATATAATATATAATGTATATATCCACAATTCTGAGAAAATTACATAGAATTGATTTACAAGATCTAGTGGGACACACAATCTGTGACTGCAAAACATTACACTAGTATACATCATTGTAAAGTGAATTACAATGGTAAAGAAAAAAATTTAATGACTGCTAGGGAAAATATTCAAGTAATATACAGGAATTTTATGACTTCTTGTACTTTTAAACATCTAGGATTATTTTAAATATAGTAAGTTCAATATGATATATAATACAGAGAGAAAGAAATACAAAACAACTTGAAAAAATTAAGTAAAATGTATGATGGCCCCATATCTTTAAACACCTGAACATAAATGGCCTGCATGTATAGATAAACAAGTACAAAGTTTTCAAAGCAGGGTGCATTTATAGTAAACATATCAAAATCTTAGAGCACATCTATAACCAGAATTATAGTGAAAGATTCAGGAACAAGGCAATAAAAGGAGAAAAAAGGCCCACATAGCTATTCTCAGTTCTAATAAATTTGACTTGCAGAACAAAAAAAATGCAGCAAGAGATAAAAGTGGACACTCTGTAATGATGAAAGGCCTCATTCATCAAGAAGATTGCTATTATTGTTTATGCACCCAACACAGGTGCACTTAAATCTATGAAACAATTCCTAACACAACCAGAGGGAAAAATTGTCAGTGATATAACTATAGAATGGTGGTTGTGGGGGTCAGTTCATCACTCTCAACTATGGATAAATCACTCAAGAGTTAACAAGAAATACACAGGCTTAAAGAAAGATCACAGAAACTTAATAGAGAAATTTCCAAGCCCAAAGAAAGAAACACGTGTTCTTCTCAAGCAACCTAGAATGCTCAACTGTCACGCAGAATGCACAAAGCTGCAAACAATGACAGTTATATCTTACCACTGCCAAAGGAACAGCACAATCCTCTATAAAACTGTTATGTTTGGAGGGAGAAAATTAGAGCCCTTAAGATCCCAAGCAAGCAGGCAACCATAAGTCCAATGTAGCTTTAAAGTGATATAAAGTGTTACAGGGCTGGAGAGACAGTCATGGGATAAGACACTAGTATTGCATGTGGATGATCCTAGTTTGATCCTAGCACCAAATATAGTCCCCTGAGCACTGCCAGAAGTGATTCCTGAGCACAGATCCAGGAGCACACTCTGAGCCCTGCTGTGCATTGCCCTCGACAAATAAACAACAACAAATTTTAAAGGAAATTGTTTATTATATTTCATGTTATCTAGCTTATAAGTAAGATATGTAGCAAATGTACTATAGCAAAATAAAGTATAAATTTGATAAAAGAACAAAGGTGGCACAAGAGTGAGATACTATTATGAGAAAATAAAAATATAGAAAATGTTTAAACACTTTTTATATTCTAGTGAGTTTCTCAAACTGATGCAATTTGACAAAATAAATTTTTGTAAGGAATGTGTCAACCGATACCAGAGTAACTTTTAATTTATGTTGAATAAATGTTTATATATTAAAATGAATTTTATAAAAATTTTTGAGCAGAATTCTTTCCTACCACAGAATATATTGATATAAATTCCATGTAATCAAGTTATAAACTAAGAACATAAGTAGAAAGAATATATTACAGAATTAGTGTTTCAAATATATGAGTTTTTTTTCAAAATAGGAAAAGGAATTAAGATAATTAGCTTAGGTATAGCTTAAGAAAGAGAGTTAGTTGAGAACAAAAGATAGAGATAGGAGAAAAATAGGTAAATATAGTAGAAATGAATTAAAAAAATAAATAATTCAAATAAAAGAGATTGGGTCGGTGCATTGGAGTTGGGAGGTTTTCCCAGTTTCTAGGCATTTTTCATCAGTGATGGGGTTAGACCTTGTTAAATGAAGATTTCACAGTTAGGTAATGGCTGGAGCAATTTAGGATACACAAAGTTTTCTCATCTCCAGTACTAACCAATGTGTTAATGAGCTACCTATATAGGTAGCAACCCTATGTTGTAATACTAGTAGCAATAATATTGTCATCTGTATCTTATGTATCAAAGTTCCTTTCCTAAAGAGAAACTAAGTGTGGGTTTTATTTGACATAGACTGAATTGATGAGAAGGAATGAGGAAGAAGAAAGGGGAGAAGGAAAGAAGTTGGGAGAAAAGTGGGGGGGATGTTAATATGCCAAAACATGTTTGATGAGTAGGTCCTGTAGCATAATTCTGTGGTTCACAGTTGACTATTTCAGTGGTCTGAATGATCATATGCTTTAGGTTCTAATAGAGGACATGAACTAGAAGAAAAGGGTATATTGAAGTGTTTTATCAAGACATTTTCATAATGCAAATAGAATATGGTAGCTAGTATGACTGAGAACTAAGGTGTCAAATTAGGGTGTTCACCCTTTGTATCCATGAATCCCTGTGGACAGAGAAGATGAGAGATTATTTTATACCAAGTAAGATTAAGACACTAAAACATATTGTTAGGAATATGCTCTGCTCTGACACCAATATGCACCAGTTTTGATATGACATCCTGACAACGAAGAAATGGCACCAACTTGATCTAAGAGTAGGCTGTCTTATCTCACTACCTAACAATAAGATGAAATCAGAAGACACACCATCCTTTGATCTATGCGAAAACCAATATTGCTAACTACAGAAGACTGTGACAACCATGACTGGGCAGAACTTATCTTGGGATCAATAAAAATAAAAAAAGGTTTAGGCTTTGGCCTACAATCTGTACAACAACCAATATCTTTAATTCCAGAGGTCTGACTAAGACAATTGCAACTGAGCATAACTTCTGGAAACATAATGAAAATCTTCTAGGCTTCGTTCTAGGATCAGTGCAGAAACCAAACTACCAACTACATTAACTGCTTAACACAATAGTGATGGAACAGAACTTCTAGAACCATAAAGAAAGACTCTATCCTATGATCTGTGCAAATACCAAGATCTCTAGTTACAGAGGTCTGATTTTATCATCCACGACTGAGCAGAAAGTTTCCAGACATCACAAAAGGACCCAAGAAAGAGTAAAAGAGCATGTAAGTAGCCTGTACATATCCCCATGAGAGTATGCTTCAAGGGCAGAGAAACCCTGTATTTTCTAGACTAAGTGAATTCCCTTTCTAATTCCCCAATATATACTGTGCTAATGGAAAAAAAAAGAAGCACAAATTAAAAATATTTGTTGCTGTTGTTGTTTTATTTGTTTTGTTTTTATTTTGGGACTGTGGTTATTGCTTGGTTGTTGTCTATATAGCTGTGGTGCTTTTCGCATTTTTTGTTTGATTTTTTTTGTATTGTTGTTATGTTTTTCTTCCTTTTTTCCTTTCTTCTCTTAAATTGATATTTATAGCCTCTAGAAGGACTCCTCTCGTTTTTTGCTTGTTTGATTTTTGGCCCCCCTTTTATTTTCTTCAAAAAGAACCACATAACTTGAACCATCGTATTCTGCCTCATAAATTGAAGGGAAATAATGGAGGGTACCAAGAGCAAACAGTTGTATGAACACTGAGTAGATATAAAAAATGATCAGACTTAAACACAAAATCCAAAACCAATGACAACAGAATCAATATCCAATCTACAACAAGCTAAACACAGAGGGGACCACTTATCCTAGCAGCCCAGGGGGACAAAGAAGGGGAATATGGAATGCATTCTGGGAACAGGGGTGGAGGAAGGCAATATTGGTGGTGGAAATATTCCTGAATCAATTTCACTATGTACCCAAAATATTACTATGAAAAATTTGTAATTCACTTTGGTCAAAATAAAAATTATTTTAAAAACAAACAAAACAAAACAAAATAAGAAAAGGAAGATAATTTGAATGAACAGAAATGTACCATCTTACTAAATATCTACAGTTGATACAAATGAGTGATTCTATCAAATTTATATAGATCTTTACTTCACACCTTAAGTAAAAGTACAATTCAGATGAATTCATGTTTTCTATGTGCAATTAAATCATAAGACTGTTGGAAGAATTTAGGAAACTAAAGAAATCACCTAAAAAAAATTTTCAAGCCTGACAGGTAAATTATTGGCCACAATAAAAATATAGAGACATTTGTTACATTAAATAACAGCATTGGATATACTCTATCAAATCCAAATTAAAGCAATATATTGAGAAAATATTTTCAGTGCATGTAATTTATTGTTAACATTTATATAACTCATATTCATTTTTATTGAATGATTTACTACATAACAAATTCCCCTGTGTTTTATATTATCCATATAAAAGTATAATATGAAAAGTACCTTCAGGCCTTGGATAGTTTTTTACAGAATCTTACTAAAATAATCTCAACATATTCACGTAAAACAAACTTAATAGAAATATAATAGACAAATTATAGAATGCTTGACCAAATTGCTGCTGAAGCGTAGTTTAGAGTGAATCTAATTAAAATAATAGTTCAAATAAATTGTTAATTTTAATTTCAAATTAAGACAGCACATACATCTACAAAGTGTAGATAATCACTTATATTTCATACAAGTATAAATACTAAAAGCATGTATGATGTTGGACAGGCGTCAGGAGGAACTTATATAGTGCTTTAAAGGATATAATCTGTGGATGCATTTGAATGTTCAAAGAATTCTATGTCCCAGGAATAAGACAAGTAGAGCTCCATATTTACAATTCATATGTATTTTACAGTAGATTTTAAAGAGAATGTTATTAAAATAGATTCTGTGATGAGTCACATTGGGAAAAGGTTAATTCTGTCAATGAATCAAGGGGCTGGAAAAGAAACATCATAAAATTGAGATCATCCACAGCAGGGAAACTCCTAATAGTCACCAGAATGAGATGGGAGTGCATAAAATGCCTTGAGGAGATTTCACAATATAATTTGAAATGAGAAAACAAGGAACAGAGCCAGGTAGATGATACTAATCTAGTTTCTCAGAAGTTTTCACTTGATAGTGTGAACCAGAAGTATATATGGATTATATAAGACAACCAGTCCAAAGCAAAGCTATATTTTGGAAGTTTAATAAAGCCATCACAATGATAAAAATAGCAGTTGCTCATATAAAACATGTACAATGACTCAATAACAATATCTACGTATATGCTTGATTCTCTACTCCTCTCAACAAAAAGTCATTACAATCTTCCTTGGAAATAGAAAAGTTCAATGACTTTTACTGCTTTTGTACATGACTCTATATCATTGCAAATATTTACAGCAAGTCATGAACTATTTATATAATTAGAAGAAAACAATAACATGTGTATTTAAGATGAGGGTGTATCCTGTGTGTAGTATATAGATAAAGAACTCAGAGTAATTTCATCATTGTAATATGCCCCTGATGAGTTATCTCCCCAGTTCTCTAATGTGTAGATTATTCTCCATCTACAAATTTATCGCTGTCTTGCTGCTTACTGAAGAGTAGCAAAGGGTCATATCACAGCAGTTACCATTGACATAGCTTAGACTCTCTGCCCTCCTGATTAGCAGGTCGTTTATCACATACAATAAATGCTCCTGTTTGGAAACCTCTCTTTGCTTCTGAAATTTCTTCTTTTTTCTAGCGTTCACTGAGTACTTACAATGCACCAAGGTGGGACCTCTTCCAGAAGAATCCAGACCTGCTTTCTCCTTTGCAGGTTGATGTTTATTAATATGAAGCATGTTATTATGAAATATGAGGACCACCCATATTTGGATATCCAATATTAATTTTGGTTCATGGAATCATTAATTGCTTAAAATAGTGCAATAAAAGAGATGGCTTTTACAACTTTTATCAACTTAATCTTTCCAATTAATAGTGATTTGCATGCACTAAAATGCAATTTTAGTGAAATTCTTATAATGCAACGAGGCAAGTACTAATATCTTCCCACCATGATCTCAGTTATATATTTCAGAACACACAAGTCTTGCAAGTACATCTGAGATAAATGATCAGAGACTCAATTTTTAGATTTCCTTCAACTCTTTTCATCATTATCAACATTTGTACTTGGATGAATATTGCCCCTTCTCCAATCAATACTATAAAGAAACATTTTATCATGAACAGAAATAAGCATATTCTAGATCATTAATAGGGTATATATACATACATGTAATTTTTACACAGAATTTCTGAATCCCAATCACTCAAGGAACATTTTAAAGCATCTTTTCTCACTAGTGTATATTTATGATGACTTCAGTAACAAATCATAAGCATTTAATAAATAGGGTGTCTTAAGCCAGATATACTAGTGGACAGCATTGCTAATATACTCTAATTGCTTATTAGAGTTTCATTTCAGTGCCAAGCAATGTTCTCAACACAAACACCCCATACATAAACTTTTTTCCATTTACCCAGCTAGGGAAGCATTGAAATGCTTCTATCATTCCCGCTGCACCACCAAGAAGAGTCCTTATCAGTAGCCATAAATAGGGTAGGAATGCAGGAATGATCACTTCTCTGAAAAAGCTTCTTTTCTCTGTTCTAGCATTCACTCTCTAAGATCAAGGCTAATCCACATACAGAGTTGGCTACACCTGTTGCTTCATCCTAGACTCAAGGTGTCATTCAACTTTTCCTATTCTCATTTTGGTCTCTTGAAAGATACTTCCTTTAGACCTGCAAGATATACAACACTTGACGTTTTCTGATCAAATTGAGACATCTGAAGTCAGTAGTTCATTGTTCATGACACCATGAGACACATTACTTAAGTATGAATTCTAGATTTTGCACTTGGATAAATGCTTGTATGTTCTCTGCTGCCTTATCCTAGTTTTCTCTTATAAATAATCATAGTATAAGGACTTCTTAAGATCATTGGAAAGGAGAATGGAGATAAAGTGTAAGATATTACAGAAGAAAAGATATATGCCCAAACACAAAACATAAACATACACACATTGTGGGCCAACCTGGTGGTCTTAGGACTTACTCTTTGCTTTGCACTGAGTTCACTCCTTATGGTACTTGGGACCATATATGGTGTTGGAAATGGAACCTAGTTTGGCTGCATACAAGATATCGGCCTATCTACTGTATTATCCCTACTGTGCAAGCATGCATAGTTATGAGTATTTTTACTCGATATTGTGTTTTTCCATTAAATTTTTTATCTGAGATACAAAATTTTGATTTGAAGATATTATTTCATTCCGTGTAGCATTTCACTCATTAATAAAGCATGTAGCCCAATGCCCAATACATTTTATAATAATCAATCAGTCATCTAAAATGCTAAGTACAGAAATTCTGTTTGTAGAATACTTCAAGAAACATGACAAAGGGGTGGAGATATAAAACATGATCATTATTATGTCTGCCATAACATTATTTCAAAAATCCTTTTCATGAAAAATCCATGCTTTATAATTTTTATTGTCCATATTAATGGGAATGCAAAAAATATTTCTCACAGATATATGAAATAATGTATTAAACAAAACATGTCCTAAAACTCTTTGCAAATATATATGTTACCTGATATTGCCAAGATTTGTGTAGTCAAGACTCACTATAAATTTGAAGTAAGGAAATGTTCCATCTTACAACTTAGGGCAGAACCAAGTTAAGATGTGCCAGAAGAGAGAGGCAAGATTGGATGAGATTCAGAGTTCTGAAGGAAGATTTGAATTTAATCAGCTCATGGAGTTCTAGGTCAGTGAAAAAGTAAAATAAGTACTGAAAGGTGAGACTATGCAGGAAACAAAGAATACACTCATTAGGGGTTGCATTGCAAGACTAATTTGATTATATATATAATATATATATTATATCTCTTGTGTTCTTTTATTTTTACACCAGAGAACTAAATTCCATGGACTTCAGAAATTATCTCTATTTCTTCATTGGTAATCCTTCTTTACAGATCAAATCTTTGTTCATTGGCTTCACAGCTTTTTTCCATTTATTAATATGCTTCAGGTGAGTTGCTAATCATGAGATAAAGCATCTGATAATATAACATATTCTAATTATTACAAAAGTTTTCAATGTTCCAAATTATCTCAACAGATTTTAGTAGTGCAGTGGGTAGAATTTCTGGCATGTGACAAATCTGGATTCTATATTCAATAGCTCTCCTGCTATGTGGAGTAGACTTGAACACAGAGACTAAGTATGCATTGTGTGTGGCCAATATTGTGAGAGACATTTTGAAAATATTGGAAATAATTAATAATTTTGAGATGTATAATTTTTTCTATAGAGGAAAAATAAATCCAAAATACACTCTAAAATACTTTCTTTTCATATTAAGGTATTGATAGTTTCTGGCAACACACAATTAAGAGGAAACATTGTAGAGGAAAGGTATCTCTGCCTTGTAAGTGCTAGCCTAGAATGGATGGAGGTCCCATTCCCCAGTGTCCCATACGGTCGCCCCAAGCCAGGAATGATTTTTGAGTGCATAGCCAGGAATGTCAACAGGTGTGTCCCCAAAATAAAGCAAAGCAAAACAAACAAACAAAAAGAATCCCGAGTCTTGATAAACACTACTAGAAATATCCTGGCATGCAACTACATGTACTTTCATCTTTCTTTTTTATTCCTTCCACTCTACATGAAATAAAATCTGATAATATATATATTTAAAAATATGAAAGATAGGATAATTGGATGGAATGAATCTAATTCTTTTTTTTTTTTTTTTTTGGTTTTTGGCCACACCCAGCAGTGCTGAGGGTTTACTCCTGGCTGTCTGCTTAGAAATAGCTCCTGTAGGCACAGGGGTCCATATGGGACACCAGGATTCGAACCAACCACCTTTGGTCCTGGATCGGCTGCTTGCAAGGCAAACACCGCTGTGCTATCTCTCTGGGCTCCGAATCTAATTCATTTTTGAGAGTAGTAGTAGTATTTTGATATTTCCCTTTAGAGGATTTGTTCATTACCTGTCAGGAAGTGGTTAGAAATCTACTGACAGTGATGAAAGTAGGTAGAGTGTGAGATGTTGTCTAACTGAAAAATATGAAAGAGATATTTTTAGATTACATAGTGAAATATGATCCACTGTATATTGGTCACAGTGTTTTATGGAAGATTGAGAATAGGGAGGGATCTAAATTTACAGCAGCAACAACTTACTAGACCAGATCATCTTCTCTAGGTTGCTTGGGGGGAAAATGGCAAAGTTAGACTCTATTTTTGACATACTATATAAACAATTTATGACCTCAATTTTCTCATGATTCTGTTATGAGGAAGAAAGATCGACTGGCAAAGCCATATGGGATTTATGCCTCTGTATGACTTTCTGTCTTAGAAGCTTGGAATGATAAACACCAAACAACTTAATATAGTCTGTTGGACACAGTTCAGATCCTACATTTCTATTTAGAACAATGAAAATAATAATTTCTAAAGAATAGGGGTTAAGGGCCAAAGAGTTAATACAGGGGTGACAACACTTGCCTTGAACATGCCTGAGGTAAATTGAAATGGAAGTGTGTAGATAATTCCCCATGAAAAAGTGCTCTTTGACATACTTTTAATCCAGTTGTAAGCCCTGAGAACAACTGAATGTGCTTATTCTTGTCCCCTAAAAAGTTCAAAAAATAGGAAAGCAGACTTTATGCAATAACATCAACTGAAGTCATAAGATTCCAGAAAGGTTTTATATACTTGGGGCTGGAGCAATAGCACAGCGGTAGTAGGGCTTTTGCATTGTATGCGGCTGACTCAGGATGAACATGGTTTTGAACCCTGGCCTGTATGGTACTCTGAGCCAGGAGCAATTTCTGAGTGCATAGCCAGGAGTAATTCCAGAGTGTCACTGGGTGTGATCCAAAAAATAAATAATTAAATTTGAAGTTTGAAGTTTCTAGAGAGAGGTAGATACTATTTCTGGGCAATATTACAAATGAATTACTTGGATACAAACTGCCCAAATATTGCAAGGAAAATTATCTAGTTCACCATTGAGCTAGCATGGAACCAGATTCTCTAGTCAGACTGGCCAGGTCTGAGCTGCAAAAAAGTTGTTCTTAGAATTTTTCTCTACATATTAATTTCTATAGAGTGGCTGCAACACTGATGATGATTTATTTTATCAATTTCAATCCCAAGAAAATATGTCACTGTAACTAATTTTTATTTCTAGATGTAGTGATGCAAGACCATCAGTGATCTCCAAAATTTTCTGATTCCTGCTAGGAACTTATTTCCTTAATAAATTCAGTTAAGAGTAAAGAATCCTTAAATATCACGTGTTTGAACATAAACGGATGTATCAATGGATACGTAAAATGACTCTGCCTCTCTGAGAACAGATCTGTCATATATTAATAGCATGCTCTACTCACATGTGGGATATAAAAACTATTGTATTGCACTAATGTTCAGAGAAAATAAAGATGAGAGACAGAAGGAACAGTCTATGGGTGGATTATTTTCACAAAGAGCACGGAGTGAAGGAAGAGATGGGACCAGTAGGTCAATGATATTTGGAAATGATCACTCTGGACAAGAACTGGGTGCTGGAAAGAGGGAAAGGGAAAGTGGTAATTGTGATACCCCTGCATTAACAATATTGTAAACTATAGTGTCTAAATGGTAAAATATAAATGGATGGAGAGAGAGAGAGAGAGAGAGAGAGAGAGAGAGAGAGAGAGAGAGAGAGAGAGAGAGAAGAAAACTGCCTCAGAGGCAGAAAGCTGAGAGAAACTGGGGACATTGGTGGTGGAAAATGTACACTGGGACAGGGAGTTTGGCATTATATAAATGAAAATCAATCAGTAACAACTTTGTAACTATGTACCTAGTGGCAACTCAATTTGTTTATTTTTTTTCAGGGGAGAGAACGCACACAGTCCCCCACTACCATAAATTTAGTCGATGGAAACGTTGCACTGGTGATGGGTGGTGTTCTTTACATGACTGAAACCCAAACACATTTATGTATGTAATCAAGGTGTTAAAATAAAATAAAATTAAAAAACAAAAAAAATATTAAAATTGAGAAAATAGAAAAAAAATTACTTAGTCGAGTTTCCCACATTTGGGGAAATCGCAGGGATCAGCATCCCGGAGTGCAATGGACAAGCCTCACCCTGGGGAAACCACCTTCGTGATCATGGAATCGCCCCTGTCAGGTAAGTATTGTTATTCTTTTTTGATTCTGAAATTTTCATCTGAAAAACAAAATAAGAAGTACAATTAATGGATCATAAAAGGTCACTATGGGCAGAAATAAACTATGAAACACTTTCTGGGATAAATGAGCACTTAAATACTATCTCAATTACTTTACACATTAGTATCAGCTTGAATTTTATATTTCATTTCTCTATTTGTGAATTTTTTTGTTTGTTTGGAGGGTCTTATTCAGCAGTACTCAGAGATAACCCCAGGGATCACACCTAATGAGGTTCAGCATACCATATAGGGTGCCCAATTGGCCATGTGCAAGGCAAGTCCTCCCCACCCCCAGTGTGCAATTGTTCCTTGTGATTTGGGGAATTTACTTTTTGATTAGGGACTATGTCTTTCCCATTAGCTCTTACCAAACAGAACCTCTCTGATGGTCCTTATTTGCTTCTAGGGAATCAATGCTCACTTTTACTCAGAGTTATCATGCAAATAACTAGCAAGCAAGAAGTAGAATAATAGATTAAGTTGGGACAGTAAGGGGAGTTGCTGAATTTAGACACTAGGTGAGGACTGTTGTAAGCAAATTCCTTTAATCTTCCACTAAGCATCCACCAGGGGGGGCTTCTCTTGTGTAGATTAAGTGGATTTTGTAGATTGTGGAAAGACTGTCAAAGGCACAAATCCTAAAACACTAAAATGAATAAACCCTGTTTCTGAATACAAGGAGGAATTGCAAACCTATTTTTCTAAAAGGAAAAATAAATTAAAGGGAAGACAGAGAGAGAAACAGACAGAAACAGACAGAAAAACAGGGAGAGACAGAGGCAGAAAGGAGACAAAGGCAGATTAATAGAAGAAAAATGAGACAAGCAAGAGAAAAACTGAGGACATCAATGGTGGGAAATATGCTCGGGTGAAGTGATGGTTGCTGGCTATTGCATGATTGAAACTCAAACATGTACAACTTTGTAACTTTATCTCACCATGACTCAATTGAAAATTTGCAAAAATAATCGGAAGAATATCGTTTTGAGAATTATTGGCATGGTTATAGAAACATCGCTGCTATGTCTTTTGAGAAAGTCTTGTTTTTTTTTTTTTTTTTTTATCACACCCAGCAGCGCTCAGGGGTTACGCCTGGCTCTATGCTCAGAAATCGTTCCTGGCAGACTCGAGACTCTGGGCCAATGGGATGCCGGGATTAGAACCACCGACCTTCTGCATGCAATGCAAATGCTTTACCTCCATGCTGTCTCTCCGACCCCATCTTCTGAGAAAGTCTTAGAAGATAGTAGCATAATGTGAGAAGGTCATGTTCACTTGTAATAATTTGCTACTCTATTCATTTAGTTGGGTGAACTCCTGCACCTGACCTCCCCCCCTTCTTTCTCTCTCTATCTCTCGCACTCCCATCCTCACATACACACTACTCTTAACATTTCTTTTTTCGTTTTTTTTTTTTTTTTTTTGGGTCACACCCGGCAGTGTTCATGAGTCACTCCTGGCTTGATGCTCAGAAATCGCTCCTGGCAGACACGGGGGACCATATGGGATGCCGGGATTCGAACCACTGTCCTCCTGCATGTAAGGCAAAACGCCTTAACTCCATGCTATCTCTCTGGCCCCTACTTCTTAACATTTCTATTACAACACATAAACCAATTAATTCTTTCAATTGTAAATTAATAATCATTTCTAACTTTTATTCAAACTGCTCTTTTTATATTGGAAACTATGTTGTCATAAATCCACTGCAATTTAGGAACCTTATTCTTTGACTTAGAAACTTGGGGGACTTCTACTTCACCCAAGCCCTGATAATACTGTCACATTGAATTTAATGAATAGAACCTGGATACATTTGCTCTTTCCTCCATCACTTGTATTTCCTAAATCAACTTAAGCAATTTTCCCTGGTTATTTATAAGATACACAGTACTAATAAGATAGAAACACCTGTGGGATTTTGCCCAGATGGCACAACTATGTATAAAGAAGCTTTTAACAAAAAGCAGATTAGAGAGTGCTGAGGACTTTGTCACTGATAAGTATTTATTAAAGACAAGCATCCTATGAAATTTAGAAAATTAAACTAGCTTCTGCTTTAGGGGGTTGATTAAACCAATCTTTGAAGGAATGTATGGATTTGAAATGCATTTTTAATCTTATTTTATTAATATAATTACCATCCCAAATGAAGTTACATCGAGAATTGCAATTTGTAGCTCATGGGATATGATCTCTCTTAGTTTAAAATTACATTATGCTTAGCAAAGCTTCAAACGATCAGGTTAGTTTGTTTGGCAGATTGTTAGATTAATTCTTTAATTCTCTGAAATATCTATTACCATTTTCCAAAGAATCGACTGTAATGAATTAGAGAGCTAATCTCAACTATTTATCATTCAAATGAGGTCATCCTATTTAGCCAGATATTCAAGAGGACCAATCCATTACTAACACATTCTGGGGAGAATCATGTTTTTACGGTATTTCTTTATAATATTTTCATGGAATTTAAAATATACCAATAAAATGTGCTATTATAAGAGAGAAATTACTTATAATTAGCCTTATATAATTTTTGCATATATTTGATTAAATGTTGACAGTTAATATGATAGCATGAGACATTGAAAATAAATAAAAATAAAATTTCCATACTTTAACAATTTTAATAATTTATCTGATAATCTAAAAATGCTTTAAAATTTGAGTTGTCATTTGTATTATATAACGGAAATAATGATGATATGTTTTAATATTTTTGACTAATAGTAGAAGTACTTATCTGAAATTTGACTTTTAAAATTCTCTTTATATGCTTAACCAAAATTACATTTTATTATTTGTCTGTTTTTATAAGTAAAACTAGGAGACAAAATTATAAAATGGTATGCTAACAAAGGAATAAAAGTGAATGAAAAATGAGTCAGCAATAATGAAAATGTGTCAATTCTTGCTTTGACACACATTTCAAAATCAGTGTCTTGAGAATTAACATGAAGTTCTCAAAGTTTAAATTTCTGTCAGTTTTTATTTAAGCTTATATGTTTCTTTCTGATACATTCTTTAGATAACACTTGAATTTTATATAATTATTTTTGTGATATACACATGTTTTGAACCTTTTGGAATAAAAACTAATGTTTTAGTGCAACTATTTTTATCATCAATCTTTTTCATTATCTTTATAGGCATCTTCTCCATTGGAGCACTGAGGACATTGGACTGTAGTCAAATACCATGCAAACTACTGACAATAATATCCTATGGGATCTGAGCAATGGATTAAAGATGCTAGCAGGTTAATTTTTATAGAATATAATCTATGATTTTCTTTTTATAGATTGTGTTTATGCTTCCTCTTTAAAGTAAAGAAACTGTGTGAAAAACTGCTTTGCAATTTCATTCCAGATGTTTGACTTTTAAATTTCAGTTTAAGGAGAATTAAATATATGGTACTAAATATTATAAGCATTTTTTCAGTCTTTGCTTTTTTTTCCCAAGGGAACAGTATACAGTATCATTGTTGAACTTAAGCATGGAAATGTGACTTTGTGTTACAGGCCATATAGTTTTGTCTCATCCATCCAACCGACACTATGATAAAAAATAAATCTTATATTGCATATGAATTGAATATGACTGTGTTTCTTAAAACAATTTTTTTTAGAAATCTTTTTATTTTTTTCTTTTTGGTTTTGGGGTCACACCCGGCAGTGCTCAGGGGCTACTCCTGGCTCCATGCTCAGAAATTGCTCCTGGCAGGCACGGGGGACCACATGGGGCACCGGGATTCGAACCGATGACATTTTGCATGAAAGGCAAAAGCCTTACCTCCATGCTATCTCCCGGGCCCTTCTTAAAACAATTTTTACAAAAGAAAAAGTTAAGGACAAGTTGGTTGATTTGGCTTAGTAATCTAGCCTTGGGAAGTATCTAATGATACAATGCCATAAAACATTATTTCACTTACAAGTTGGCAATACATATATAAAAACTGTTGCTCAAGTAAATTATGTGTATTTTGTAAACCGCCTGAGCAAGAAAATACAGAGCAACTAGACTCATATAAGAGAACTTAGGGGGAAAAATGCAAGGGTCTTGATATTTGTCAAAATATAATAAAATAATATTATCACGGAGTGTTTTTTAGTTTCCATATATTTAGGGAAGGAAATAAAAATATTTCCCACATATTATAGGTAAAACACCTGGAATATAAAATACCTAGAATATTAAATATCTAGAATATTAAAATACCTAGAATAATGACTCTAGGTCCCATGTTGGATTTTAAATGATCTTGTGTAAATAGTGGGAAAAGTATTTCCTGATCCCGTCAAAGATTAGAGTAATTAAGGCCTGTTTATTCACTGGAAGGAACCTTAAAGTCGCAGACATTAAATTGGGGAGAGAAATTAACCAAAAATTAAACAAAATCATTCAACAAATGAGGAGTCATGAGACCTATGACTAGGAAAGAACTTTAGATGTAGCCACTTGCTTAAGATGTAGTCACTTGTTTATATAGTTACTGATATAAACAGTGAAACAAAAAACTAATTATCCAGGGAATTTTGTGACCAAAATAAACCGTGAACCTTAAATCAAATCCTGTTGTATGTTGCAAACGGCACAGAATCCCAACGTATTATGAGTAAAACACAGAGATACACACATTAAAAATATTTCTAAAATTTGAAATTAAATCATATTGCTTATAGTAGTACAGTCAAAAATGAAAAACAAATGTATCAGCTTAAAGTTAACAATATACAGGCTGGGAGATAGCATGGAGGTAAGGTTGGGTGGAGCAAAGAAAGTAACATCATTTCCCAAATAAGGAAAGTGGGCAGTGGGGCAGGGGCGAGATAACTTGCAAGTCAGTTTCCATGGAGACATCTTGTGACCCTGGGAGGGGTCTGTTCAACCACATTTCTGAGCTCTTAACAGATTTACGGTAGGGCAATTTCTTAAGAAGTAACTTTGTAACACCAATGCTACAGAGAACAAGAATGCAGGCCTTGTTGATTCAAGCAAATGGGCAAGGGGAGTATAACTTTATTCCGGGGAGTGGTATCAGGCTGTGCCCTTCTCCTCAGGGCTATGAAGTTAAGAAGTTATTTATTATTTATTGGGCTGCTGTTTTCCTGCTAGCTCAGAGGCCTTGTGGCGAAACAACACATAGGCAGCTTGCAGATGCAAACTGGAAAATGGCAGAGAGACCATAGCAATATGGCCTCTGTCAGGTCATGGTAACCAACAGTTTTTCATAGATATATTCCCATTGGTATGTGACATAAAGTAAAGAATTTATTAATACGAATTCTTTAAAATGAGAAACTGAAGAACTATGAATGTGACTCTTTAAGATGTGAGAATAAAGCATATCCGGTATATATGAGCATATTATAAAACACAATTGATATGATTTTTTCAATATAAGCATTAAAACACAAAAGGAAAATAACACCAACATTAAATTAGTCAAAGCTAACAATTTTCTCTCCAAAGAATACGTGTGTGTGTGCGTGCGTGTGTGTGTGTGTGTGTGTGTGTGTGTGTGTGTGTGTGTGTGTGTGTGTGTAAGTTAGCTTACTCAAAGAAAAAAATATAAGTAGGACAGTTTTTTAGGAGTGGGTTTTTTCCTATACTTGGCAATGCTCTGACAACTCTACTTTGGCCTCAGCAGGTTTATATCTGGCAGTATCTCAAGATAGAATTATTTTAAGAACACAACTAATTGTAACATATATAGAAATAATGGACACTTGACTATACTAAAATTAAACTGTTCTATTCATCACCAGGGACTCTTAAGTAAAGAGAGACTCACACTGTAAGAAGATAATTAAGCATATATAACGCCAAAGAAGAAGAGAGAATTGTTATTCACATTGTGTAGCTCCCACTAATCAGTTGGGAGAAATTAAAACATATACAAAAGTAACCTTAAAAAAAGACACAAAATGCTATTTTTCTTAACAGAATAAAGCTCGTTAATCTAAGGCAAAGTAATCTACCTTTTGAATAATCAGACTTGAAATTAGGACCATAATGAAAACTATTTTTACAAAAAACTAGATTAGTGATTTTAGAAGTATCATAATTTTAAGTGATGATGAGGATTCCAATCAACTCAATATCCATCATTACTGCCATTGACAGAAGAAAAAATGATCCACACTTTTGCCAGCAATATGCACTATACTTGCAAGATATAATTTATGCAAATCTTACCAAAGCTTCAATTCTTCTAGCCCTAAGTATTCCTCTCTAAAGAAACTCACTTAAAATCGTTTTAAAGTGGAATCATAAAGAACCATGACAGTGATCACTGCAGTAGAAGAAAAAGGGACTCAATAGGAAACATAAGCTTGTAAGGAAACACAATTGCTTTGGGGTCAAAAATCAGGGACTCTACTTTTCTCTTCTTTTCCTCCTTCTCTTTCTCCTCCTCCCTCTTATTCTCCTCTTTCTCATTCTTCACCTCCTTTTCTTCCTGCTGTATCCTTTAGTTGCTCCATATCCTTATACCTGTCATTCTTTCCTTCTTTCTTCCCTTCCCCCTCCTCATCTCTTTCTTACCTCCTTCATCTCTTTCTCCTACTCTTTCCATCTCATCCACCTCCTTCTCCTTTTTCCCTCCTTTCATTTTTCCTTATTTAGAAGCTAGTTTCTTTTCTTTTTCAAAATTGTTTTCTAATGAGGTATTAAAATAGTATATAACAATATTGATATTATTGTTTTATATTTAAAGTGCTACTAAAACAAAGCCACCAAAAGATTGCCAGTCTCTCTACCATTGTCCCAAAGTGACCACTGCCCCTGTACCCAAAAGTTTAGCTGATAATGAGATATTGATTATATATCAATATGTTAATATTGACCAAAGGGATTGTTTAATTTCTTTTTCTAAGTTTCTTAATATTTCCAAACAGAGTGACAGCCTCTGGTTTTATTATCATTTCTTACTAACTTACCTTATTTAACCAAAGTTTCTCTGGAGCTATACAAATTCTGAAAAAATGTAGTAACTTTTTCTTCTTGTACCTGAGTTCTATTTTATTCTTTCCTTATCACAATAGTTTTATCCACTATTTGTTGTTGGGCACTTGTTTCCACATCTTGACTATTGTAAAAGATTATTGACAATATAAGCATCCATATTACCTTTTAGATTAATATGCTTATTATTATTTTCATTTATAACATTTTGGGTAGTTATTATAATATTAAAATGTATGATATGCAAAATTTTATACCCTATTCACACTAAAGAGCCCATAGCCCTAGACCACTGTCCCCAAATTTAATTTACTCTGGTTTTCTTAACCCCTCTAAACCTATTCCTCACACAGAGATTAGTCATTAGGGAGCATATTCTTACCACTTATCATCACTAAGCTTTACTTTATGTAAGCAATCACTCATTATTGTCAACATTGTAATTATCCTCCATAGATTACATTTATTTCAAACATAGCCTTCTGAAAAATGTAAGTATATAATACACAGTATAAATAACTTTAATTAGTAATACAATAATTGATAATTAAAAGCTAAAGTCAAAGTTCTCTTTTGATTCAAGATAAGAATTTCAATCTAAAACCAAAGTTGAAAAAAGAAATTGTCATGGTGCAGGGATCTTAATGGTATTTTGCAAATGGTAACCCATAGTGCAGAATATGTTATATACTAGAACTATTTAGATACCTACAGCAATTGATAACCTGGATCTTTCTGGATTATTTTAAATACAGTCAAGTAGTTTCTTGCATCAATAAATTTTTTTCAGATTTATAAAAATTCAGTGACTCATATTGTTGATTAAAAGATTTAAATAATATGCCTTTTAAATTTTCTTGCAAATAAGTGAATAAAGCACATAAAAACTTTTAGGTCAAAGCCATAGTACAGTGGGTAGGGCATTTACCTTGCCCTCAATTGACCTGATTCAATCTCTGACAAGCTAGATGCCCACTATAGCTCCACTAGGAGTTATATCTGAAAAATAAAAGACTGGGGTAATCCCTGAGCATTACCAGGTATGACCCCCAAACAAATAATAATCTTTAAACTATGTTTTTATAATGAAGTTTTTAAATGTTGACTCTTTTCAACTATTAAAACACAGATGTATTAAGAATCTAAATTATTTTAAGTATTTAGTCTTAAGTACAATGGTAAACATGAGGTGAACTTCGTTCAGTACAATTTTCTAAAAATGAAACCCTAGCAATATAAGGTTTTACACGTTTGTGATTCAAATGAAGTCCTGCATTCTAAGCCTACTCAAAATTCTGCTAATGACATTGTCTTCTCTACAATATCTCAGACAATAGTCACCAAATGCTCCAATTCCTAGAAGGGATACCCATGTCATTCCAGTTCAGATATATCCTAATTAGCAGTTTGCCCTAAGGAGCAGAGATTATTTCTTATTGATATAAGAGTGCAAAAAAATGGAAAATATTAATATATGTAGAGATTTATTTTTAATTGTGTATATATTAGCATTCTACTAAATCAAAATAAATAAATAAATAAATAGGAGTTTCAAAAAAAAAGTTTCAGAACCAGAAAGATAGAACTGCAAATAAAGCACTTGCCTTGCATGCATCAAACTAGAAGTTGATTTTTGATAAACAAAGGGTCTCTAAATACAATATTTAAGTAGCTGGTAAACATGGAAAATGATTGTTTTAAGTTATGTCTCATTCTCCTTGTATAAAATGTTTCAGTCAGCCCACTACTTCAGTACTGGGTCCTAGAGTATAGCTTGCATCTTTTGGTGTTGGGATCCATGGAGAACCCTAGCAGTACCGGGGCCTCTAAGCTCACATTGTTCATACCGGAGAACCATGTAAATCCAGAAATACTGTTCCATATTTCCTGTTGCTTTTTTCTTCTTGTTAAATTCCATATCAAAGTAACTTTAAATTAGAAAAACTAAGTCCAGCTCACCTCATGAAGCTCACCACAAGTAGTGATGAGTTTAGTTAGAGAAATAACTACATTTTGAACTGTCCTAATACTGAGAATATATGAGGGAAATGGAGAGCCTGTCCAGAGTACAGGCGGGGGGTGGGTGGGAGGAGGGAGATCTGGGACAATGGTGATGGGAATGTTGCACTGGTGATGGGTGGTGTTCTTTACATGACTGAAACCCAAACACAATTATGTATGTAATTAAGGTGTTAAAATAAAAAAAAATATAAAAAAAAGAAAAAGGAAAACTAAGTCCAATCTTTATGTATGAGGTCAATATAATTGTCCCACAATTTCCAAATTTACTATTGAGGTCAAAGATAAAGGTAGATTCAATGATCGAGTGAGACACTGGAGTGAATTACAAAAGCCAGCCGTGATATTATGTGAATTACCTTCAAGAAATTTGATTTTATTATTATTTTTTTAATCTTTAAAGTTACTTTAAACATCATGGTTTAAAAGGCTCTTCATAACACAATTGTTGGTATTTTTACACAGTTACAAAGTTGTCCATGATTAGCTTCAATTTTATAGTGTATAATACCCTAACCAGTGTACATTTCCTGCCAGAAATGTCCAAGAAATTTCAAACTTCTGGAAAAAACAAAGAGTTACAGTGATCTAAGAATCTGTAATAGGGACCAGGATGATAGCACAGTGGGTAGGGCATTTGTCTTGCATGTTGCTGACCAAAGGGGTTTCATCCTCGACATGCGGTCCCCTGATCCTACAGGAGTGATTCCTGAGCACAAAGCCAGGAGTAACTCCTGAGCACAGAGAGTGTGGTCTAAAACCAACAATCAAAAATGATCTTAGTACTACTCTAAGATGTGGTATGCCAAGTTCACATTTTCTTCCTCATTTCATTCTATCCTTATCCATTTGCAAACTACAAGCTAGAAATAATAGTTAAAACAATAAAACTCAGAATTATAGCAGAAAATAATACTATTTAGTGGTCATGATTTCCAAAATGATAGGAGATTAGTAAAAGCTATTTACAATTTCATGTTTTCTCAAAATAGCAGCCAATCACATCTCCAGGCCTTGAAGAAGTGGGGGAGAATCTGTTGTATTTATGTGCGTGTTGGTGTAGAAAAGTCAGGGGCATGTTCCAATTGATGCAACAAAAGTCTGTAAGCACTGGTGCAGGCAGAAAGATAAGACCAGTAACTAAGAGACAAGATTTAAGGAACACTAAAGAGGAGACCAAGGAAGTCCAATTTAAATGCCTTCATAATACTTTTCCTGGATCTTATTTTTTTTTACCCAAGACTCAATTACTGCAGGAAACCTCAACATTATTTTCTTTCTTTCTTATTTCTCCAATAACTATATTTTCCATCTTAATAAACTGCCTAGACCGTACCAGACTGTTGCAACCCTTTTCATAATTTTTCTAACTAATTAATTCCATTACTTATTTAAGCACAATTGACCTTGATATTATTGTGATAGGAAGGCTACAGATTTTGCGGATTGTTGAGGTTTTAAAATGAAAGGGTGAGAAAATGTATGGAAATAACTACATGCAATTACATATGCAAAAAATATTGCTTTGTGTCTCGGGTGGAAAATAAGAAATTGGTGAAACGAAAAATGAAATTTACTTTGGCACTGTATTATTTATCTACTTATTTACCATATGACAATAAGTATAGAATTAAAGAATGCTTTAAGACATACAGTATTAAAAATATTTATACAGTCATTGGACCATTTAGGAAGGAGTCATGTAAAATCATGTTATTCCACACTCAACTCTTATCATTTAAAAGGAGACTTTCAGTGGCATGAAACATTTGTGTCTGGGAAATATGCAAATAATTTTTGTAAGCTTCCCTGTGGAGCTTTATCTGATATTATTTCTCAGGCTGTGGCAAAAAAAATGAACTCAATGTAATGTTCATATTTAATTAGAACGATCAAAACACCATGTGCAGTAATTTAAAGTATCTCATTTAAAGTGTACAACACTTTAAAAATATTTGACATTTGGAATTGAGTCAGAATAAAAAATTACTATATAGGAAAGGGCATATTTTTCTTGTTTATGCATATTTGCTAAACATCCAGTCACTTATACTTTCTAGTTCTCTATAGTCAGGCTAAAACCTCGTTTTATATGGGTTTTCTGAAGTCCATAATTTTAACTTCTTAAAGCTAAAATACAATAATTGCAAATAAATAAGAAGTTCTTATACTTTTTCAATCTTTTGACCTTTAATTTATTAAAATTTATAATCTAAAAGTAGAACTTTGCTTACTTAAATTTGTTAAACAAGTCAATTCACTTTATTGGAGTCATTGTTGAATAAACAATATAGAGTGCTATCGCTATAAACGGACACTTCATTACAACTGTTTTTTGATAATTTATTCATTTTAAAGCATCACAATTATAAGTAAAATACTGATTAATTAATTATAATATGAAATGGAAAGTTTTTAAGTCTTTATCTTTTCAGAGATAAGATTAGTGTAGAAATTAGTATTTATTGAATATCTACATATCTAACTAGAAAAAGAAAAAAGGTGAAATGCAAAAAATATTCTAATTCATTTTCTGAGGTTTAAAATTAAAATAAACTAATATCTTAATTATATTTAATTTACTAATTAAACCAAATTTGTTTCCAACTTTTCCTTTATTCTAATGTAATTGCTCCATATGATGCTTTTCATTCCCATCTCTTTGATTCTTATTTTACTTTCCTTGGTGATTTTTCTTCTTGATTTTTTTAAATTTTTTTTGTTTGTTTTTCGAACCACATCCGTTTGATGCTCAGGAATTACTCCTGGCTAAGCACTCACAAATTGTCCCTGGCTTGGGGGGACCATATGAGACGCCTGATGATCTAACCACGGTCCGATCTTTGGCTAGTGCTTGCAAGGCAGACACCTTATCTCTAGTGCCACCTCACTGGACCTTTCTTCTTTACTTTTAATGTTTGAAAAATAATCTTATTAAAGTGCTGGGTGAATACTGGTTTGTTCTTTTTTATTTTATTTTATTTTATTTTTGGGGGGATCACACCCGGCAGCGCTCAGGGGTTACTCCTGGCTCCATGCTCAGAAATTGCTCCTGGCAGGTACAGGGGACTATATGGGTCACCGGGATTTGAACCGATGACCTTTTGCATGAAAGGCAAACGCCTTACCTCCATGCTATTTCCCAGGCCCCTCTTTTTTATTTTTATATTGATATTTTAATTCAAAGTGATCTTGAAATATGAAAATTAACTTAGGATAATTAATGCACCATTTTGTAAATTACTAAGCAATACTTTTAAATATTGCTGAGTAATTCTCTTCTCTAATCATAATTTGTTTATTAATATTAGATATATGTGATAAGAGTTGCAATAAGATAAATGGTACATTTTTTCCATTTCCTTATCGCTACATGTCGATTATTTTGAGGTAATATCTCAATTAGTGCATAGGGTGGCCTAAGGCTAACTCTTGGAAATTCTTGGCAGAATAGTCATGGCTTACTGGAGAGCTTGATGATGTGGTTCTGCTCAGGGATACCTGAAAGTGCTTGGGGGTTTCCAGGGTCACACATGGTGATGTTCAAGAGACCATACTTTACCAAGGATCAAACTATTTGAGCACATAAAAATGTTTTAACTCAGAGCCATAGAGATAGCATAGTGGTAGGGCATTTGCCTTGCACACAGCCAATTCAAAATAGACAGTAGTTCAATACCTGGCATTCCACCTGGGCCCCTGCCTTCCAGGAGTGATTCCTGAGCACAGTGCCAGGAGTAACACCTGAGCACTGCTGGGTGTGACCAGAAACCCCCCCCCAATTTTTTTTAACTCTTGTACTACCTCTCCGATTCCACACAAATAATGATCTAATGCTAGTGTATATAAGTGTATTTCAGCCATATCTACATGTGCTCTTGGGTTACTCCTGGCTCTCCAGTCAGAAAATACTATTGGTGGAATCTAGCAATCATATTAGTTTCCAGAGACATAACCCAAGCTAGCTACATGCAAGGTAAACACTATACCTACTGTGTTATAGTTTCAATCCCAAATTTATGCTTCTTGTATTGCACTGTACACAATTTCACTGATAACTCATTTTCTTTTTTTAGTACCAAACATTGAACTCAAGGTCAATTATTGACTAGGCTATATTGCACTACCAATAACATCACAACAACACTGCAACTCTTCCATTTAATATATCACTATGGTGGTTCCTCTTTTCCCATATGATTTGTTGTCATTAACAATCTACCTTTACAAATAGGAAAAAATGTTGTCTATGGATAAAATATTTAATTGAATAACAAATTATAGCACTTTATGTCAATACTCCATTTTTATTATAGCAAAAGTAAAATCAAAATGGCAAAATCAAACTTTTCTTGTAATTTAATGAGATATAATTCTACTAGTTCATAGCAAGTGGATAAGCATGAAGATGTAGATATAGTTGACTTGCAAGAGAAGTACAGAGGACTAGTCAAAGTTGAAATAATCAAATAAGACCTACAAGAGCAAGGACATTTGTTGATACTTTTAGTATTAAACATAGACAAGTTGAATAAAAGTAAAACAATGATAGTATATAATGCATTAAGCAGGAGAAAACATAAACTGAAAAATTTATAACCCTCATCAGACAATAATATTGTGTCAACATACCAGAGTGTTTGAGGGATTCCTCACTGAGAAAAAGAAATGGGAACTGAAATACAAAGAATAAATAAAGCAGAAACCAATTTCTGATTTAAAAGTGAATCTTGGAAATAGGGATGGTCATGGCTATAGAGTAGGTGAAAGAAATTGAGGATAATATCCAGGATTCCGGAATTCAAAGCAAATCCTGAATGACCCGTCAGCTTGGTCTCTATGCTAGATAAGCTATACATGTTCTAGATAACTAAATGAAATAATGTGCATCCCTAAGAAGTCTCAGGATTCACCAAAATTACATGTCAACACTTAATCATTTTTCTGACCTTAACAAAATTTTTTCTGTACATAGATGTATAGTATCCTCAAATAAAAATGATAAAAAAAAAAAACTTAGAGGTCAAAGAGACAGGACGGTTGGTAGAGTACTTACCTTGAATGTAGTAAACCCAGATTCAATTCATAGCACTGTATATAGTCTTCTGAATCCCATCAGGAATGATTCTTGAGCATAGATTCAGGGGTGAGTATAACCCAACAACCAGTCTCCCAAAATGATAAAAAAAAAATCTATCAAAAATCAAAAGGAGGGGCCCAGGAGATAGCATGGAGGTAAGGTGTTTGCCTTTCATGCAAAAGGTCATCGGTTCAAATCCTGGTGCCCCATATGGTCCCCCATGCTTGCCAGGAGCAATTTCTGAGCATGGAGTTAGGAGTAACCCCTGAGCACTGCTGGGTGTGACCCAAAAACCAAAAAAAAAAAAATCAAAAGGATATTTAGAGCAATTGGAACTAGGAAATAACTCAATTAGTTCAACAGAAAATACCTATAAAATGTGAAGTCATTAAATAAAAATAAAAGGAAAAATAATCCTTGAAACAAATATCTTTAATGAGCCTCTGAGAGATTTAGATAAAAACAATGGAGGATAAAAGAGACATAGGCTAAAGTTAATAGAACTAAAAAGGTTTATAATATAAAAGATAAAATTAGTATTAAATGGGAAGTTTTCTGGTAGGGAACAAAACATAAATAGAAAATACAGAAATCTAATATTTCTCTCAAAATTAAAAGGCAAGAAAGTTTTTAGAAAAATAGGTGCAAAAGATGTAACTTTTAAATAGACATTACAGTATATTCAACAAGGAATGAGATAAATTCCCCAAACATATATCAAAATAATGATTATTTTTATCTAAAAATAATCAGCCACGTGCAAGGCAAATACCCTACAACTGTACTACCATTCCTGCCCCCAAAACACATATTTTAAATGAAAAGCTGCTAACCTAAAAAAAAAAAAAAAACAAGATATATCTACTGGTTATGGAATTCCCAAAGGACACTAAGAACCAGAAAAGAGAGAAGCATGTAAATAGGACTTCTATCCTCAAGATTTACCTTTTAGTTCTTCCTACTCATGGCTGATTTTGGTTTGATCTCAATGGTAGGCAAAACAATGCTCCCCAAAGATATTTACATTGTTTCTCCTGAATCTGTATTCTGGGTCAGGTTGATTTCATATAGCTATGAAATATAGAGATGAAAACCATATGTGGGAGTCAATAATGACCATTATTATAAGCACGAGAGTCATGAAAGAAAGAATACATGTAAAGATGGTAGCCCAGGTCAGAACTAGATGAGTGATAGTATTTATGAGGGAAAGGGCTCTGGACCACAAAATACACAGCATCTAGAACCCAGAGATAGCAGAATTAATTCGGAGCTTAGCCTCTGTGTTTCTCCCCAGTCCAAATCCTATAATTCCCAGACCCACTCCTTAAATCTTTTACCCCAGGGACATGACATGGGGGAAGTTTCTGAGAGTGGAGTCCTTCTTTATAACATTTATTTCATTGCAAGTGACACCTAAGGAAGTTTCTCCATCCCTCTTACCCAATAGCAACATAGCTTGGTGTTTATTGCTGAACCAGCAAAACAGTAGATTCTCAGCCAACAGTGACTGTGTTTTCACCTCAATCTTGAAATTTCTCATCTCTGGAACTGGGAGAAAGATCTTTTGCTTGAACTGGGCATTTTATATGCAGTTTGGTATGGCACAGCCTGAATGAACAAAGACAGCCTGCCTGGGAATGCAGCCGTGATCACATTGATTTTAGCTCAGCAAATTCCTGACCTGCACCATGTGTCTAATTGGTAAATTCTAGGTTTCAGTAAATTGTTAAAGTAACTGAAGAAAATGAGCCATCTGTATTTCTTCTTTGCAGAAGAGTCTGTTCTTTTCTTCTTTTTTTCTCATATTTTTTATTGTGACTGAAGTTCATTACACAGAATTATTTACGATATATATTGACAATGAATGGACATTCCTACCACCAATGTTGTCATCCCTCCACTCGTGTTCCCAGAATGTCTCCCACATCTCCCTCCTTTACCCTCCAGAATCCTAGTGCAACTGGTCTCCACCTTACAACTTGTTATATGTTGGGTAACTATTTTGTTTGGTGTTCCAGTCTGGTCATTTTTTATTTACAATACATGTTCATATGACTGGTCCAAGTATCATTCTTTTCCCCCCTCAATTTGTGAGCCTGAATGGTTCAAGTTATACTATTCTGTTGGAGATAAAATGGTTAAGGAAAGGAGGAGAAAAAAGTTTGGTATCAACTACTAAAAAGGAAAAAATAATATCACTGAACAATATCCACAAAGGTGGAAAAGAAAGAAAAGAGTGGAAGAAAAAAGAGAAGGAAAATAATATCAATATTCTTTTCTTTTACCCATTTTTGATGGGGTCATATGCTTTTTCCTATTAAGTGCTGTCAGTACCTTGTATATTTTGGAGATTACCTCTTTGTCTGATGGGTATTGGGTGAACAGTTTCTCCCATTTTGTGTGTGGCTTTTGTATCTTAGGCACAATTTCCGTTGAAGTGCAGAAGTTTCTCAGCTTAATTTATTCCAATCTGTTTACCACTGCTTCCACTTGTTTGGAGAGTGTTGTTTCCTCCTTGAAGATGCCTTTTGTCTCAATGTTAAGTAGTGTTTTACCTGCGTGTTGTTCTATATACCTTATGATTTCAGGCCTGATATCAAGGTCTTTAAACCATTTGGATTTGATCTTTGAATATGGTGTTAGCTGGGGGTCTGAGTTCGGTTTTTTGCAAGTGGCTAACTAGTTGTGGCAGTACCACTTGTTGAAGAGGCCTTCCTTGCTCCATTTTGGATTTCTTGCCCCATTATCAAAAAATAGTTGATTCTATGTCTGAGGAATATTATCTGAATACTCGAGACTATTCCACTGATCTGATGTATATGGAATCTATTGTGTTGAGTGCAATAAGTTAAAGGGAGAGAGATAAACACAGAATAGTCTCACTTATCTATGGGTTTTAAGAAAAATTAAAGACATTGCTGTAATAAGGCCCAGAGACAGTAGAGTTAAAGGCTGGAAGGGTTGAAGAACTGGTTCACAGTTTGAAGCTCATCACAAAGAGTGGTGAACTCTGTTAGGGAAATACCTACACTAACTAACACTAACTAACTAGCATGACAAAGTTAAAGAATGAGAGAAGTAGAATGCCTCTCTCAAACACAGGCAGGGATGGGGGACGAGGGGACATTGGTGGTGGGAATGTTGCACTGGTGAAGGGGGGTATTCTGTTTATAACTGAAACTCAATCTACAAATATGCTTGTAATCATGGTGGTTAAATAAAGATTTTATATAAAAATAGAAAGAATACAAACTATCTTTCTTCACCTTCATAGTGATATGTTCTCTGCTTTTGGTAATTTCTATGGAGCTATCATAAAATTTAAGAAAAGGTAAAGGTAAGTGGATAAGAAAATGCTTTTGAGATTCTTGGTCCTATAAATGTGGAGAAGTGTAAAGGTAGTAAAGAATTTATGTATGCACAGTTTCAATAAGGAGGTGTGGATGCAAGATAAGTAGAGTAGAGTAAAATTAAGACAGAATTTCCAAGAACTTGGAGTGGGGTTTATTCTGCTGGTATTTTATGGAGAATAGAATTTGTTTATCTTCCACAGAATTTAGTATGCTTATGTCATTAAAAAGAAAACACATCCATATCCTTTCACCATATTTTTCTCCTTAATGTCTGAGTTTCTTTAGACATGAGATTTATTTGTTTGATTTTGGTTTTTGGGTCACACTCGGTGATGCTCAGGGATTACTTCTAGTTCTGCACTCATAAATCACTCCTGGCTCAGAGTACATTAGTCTTGGATCAGCCCCATGCAAGGCAAACACCCAACCACTGTGCTACCAGTCCGGCCTCAGATATGAATTTTGTTTATATTAACCAGGCTTGCAAGTTTCTTTATTACCATTTGTTTTTACAGTATTGTTCAAATTGATATTATTTATTAATGCAACAAACTGATTCCTTAATTATTTTCTACAGAATCTATATGGTGAGTTTTAAAATATTCCACTCTAAGACATTTCCGTTACATAAACTCTAAGTACTTATACATTTTATTTCATCCCTGAAGCTTTCATCTTTTTTCCCCTATTGGTTTCAGGAATGTTGAGATTTGCTTTCTGCAAATCCATTATAATAGCTCATTCTCAATTGTTTACTAATAATAAAGCATCTGTGTCTTATCAATCATTCCATCTGTTGAATGGCTCCTCTATGCACATTGAAAAATTCATGTATTTTGTGTATTTAGTGACTTTATTTTCTCTTGGTCAAAAACCTTGGTCAGTTTCCATATCCAGTTAGGGTACTCAGATTTTTGTTTGAGTCTTGGATTAAATACAGAGTAAATATTGACAACCTGTGTTCTAATAAGAAGCTAATTTAGCTAATTCAGTGAGATATTTCAAACTCATTTTCTGTGGTTGTAAAATAATGTTATTACCTTGAGGCTTATAGCTCTGGACATATTGTCCTCCATGTACCTGTTGCATGATGTTTTCTCTTACCACTTCTTAAAATGGGTGCTATAAGATCTGATTCTCCCAGTTACAGGAAAGGCCAACTCAGAAATCCATAAAAACATCAGCAGTTATTGACTTTTGCTACTTCTTCTTTTGTACAATTTCCTTTGAAGTCTCAATGATGGTACTGCATGAGGAGGCAAAGAACCCTCATATGGCACATTGAAGACTCATAGCCATTTATAGTTACCACTATGAACTCATGATCTCAAGGTTGAATGAAACCTGGTCAGGAGAAAATAGAAAAAGGGAAACCGGTGTGGGGTTTTGCACTGTTACCATGCTCATCACATTCAGCATGAACCACTGGTTGGTCCACGGATAAAAAGATTCTCCAGGAAATTTACTCTTATTTACTCTGCATTTTGTATCATTTTCATGCTAAAAACTTCTAGATTCAGGCCAGGAGAACTCAGAGCAAGAATAATAACTATAAACACATTTGTGCTATCCTCTGAATTCCTCTTATCTATCTCAACCCTTCATGTCAATCCTCAGAGAGTTTCATGCCCTCTGCATGGATTTTCTATGCAATACTTAGTGGAGAAGGCATGACAGAGCACTTTGCTTCATCTTATTCAGAGACAAAATAAAAATAATCATTTATTAATGGTTATGTATAACTTAATAGTAATGCTGAATCCTTTGGGAGTAAAATAGACAAGTCATAGCTTCAAAGGCTTATCTTTGTAGAAGACTATTTAAAGATTTAATTCAAAGATGTATATCACACTAAAAATCCCTTTTTGGCCATCAATTGAAACAAAAGAACAAGACCAAGTCCAAATATGATCCTCAAGCATAATAAATTTGGAATTAAAGCAGAAATCAAAATATTGTCTATAAATATCACAGTTGAAAACTACTTCTGTGTTCATTGCAGATAATATAATATTATTTAAAGTATTATGTGATAAGAATAAAATGGATTTTAGTGATGAAATAATATTTTTCTTTAATTTCCAAAGACATAGTTTCTGAAGAAATGAGATTATTTTTGTTGATGATTTTTTTTGTTGTTTTTTTGGTCACACCCAGCAGTGCTCAGGAGTTATGCCTGGCTCTACACTCAGAAATCACTCCTGGCAGGCTCCGGGGACCATATGGGTTGCTGGGATTTGAACCACCATCCTTCTGCATGCAAGGCAAACACCCTGCCTTCATGCTATCTCTTGGCCTCATATTTTGATTAATAATTTGAGACTAATCTAAAAAAATTAAAAGCACAATTTAAAGGCCTTTTAAAATGATATCTTAGATATATCTGCATCAAAATATTTAAAATCCTACTAAAATTTTAAGTGCTACATTAGTCTCTAGTTTGCAAAATTGAAAGAGATGCTTTAGAAAAATATATTCCAGATATATAGATAATTCAATAAATCCAGAGGAATGTGGTGTCAAATAATATACCACAAAATGAATTAAGAGACTGAGAGATGCCTAAAAGTAGGAGAGATAATCTATGTGTATAAGTCAAAACAGTATGGAAATGACAGATCCAAACTAATAAATTTGCTTTGAATTTATCTAATAAACAGAGCAATGTTCAAAGGTTCATTTAAGTTCTTTTATCTCTTTATAACTACTTCCTCTTAAAATGAAATTAAATATGATTTTATGTAAAATAATTATAAGGAGAAACATTTTAAAATTATGATTTTGCATAAAATTTCATTTTATATTGCTTATAGCTATATATTTCCAATTTGCATGCCCACATTTTCAAAATTTATATAATTAAGGTTTCTATTATAATGTTGAAATCTACAAATTAGAAAAATGCAAAAATTTAAAAATGATTTTATGGCCACTGACTCTAAATTACTTACTATGTTATAAATACATTAGATATTTATGTATGAATTATATAATGAATGTACATCACTTGTGAAAAAAGTGAGTAATTTCAACTGCAGAAAAAGAGAGTTCAAATATTTTGTGGTTTTCCTAAGTTTAAACAAAAGTCTTAAACTTTTTAAGCTTTAAGTTAACACTTAAAACTTTATATTTACGGGAGCCGGGAGGTGGCTTAGGAGGTAAGGTGCCTGCTGCCTTGCCTAGGATGGACCACGGTTCAATCCCCTGGTTCCCATATGGTCCCCCGTGCCTGCCAGGAGCGACTTCTGAGCGCATAGCCAGGAGTAACCCCTGAGCATCACTGGGTGTGGCCCAAAAACAAACAAACAAAAAAAAACTTTATATTTACAAAACCAACAAAATGAAGAGTGATTTATAATAATAAGTGAATAAGCACTTTCAGAAAGGTTATGGTATGTGAATGGATATAACATTATTACTCTTGTTTTAGTAGTATTTTGCAGAGCATTTTAGTTATTTTATAATCTGGGGTACTCAAAGATAGTTGAGCACTGGGTATTAATCTAGTATTTGCACATATATATTCATATACATGCTCTTTGCTTTACCCTTTGATGACATCTGTACCACTTTGTTTTTGGAAATTTTTAATTTTATCAAATTATATTGTTCTGAATTTAGACTATACCCAGTGGTGCTCAGGGATTATTCTTAACTCCATGCTCATGGATCACATATTTTGTCTGGGGTATTAGGATTGAACTGGCAAGTGCCTTCATCAATGAACTAAACAATCTGGAACCTGGAAAACACTTTTCCTATTTGTTTGTTGTTGTTGCTGTCCTTGTTGTTAATTCCTTATTGGTATGGTTTCAATTTAGAATGGAATTAAAAATACTCTCATTACAGGTCATCATTTTATTATTTACTAAAAATTGTGATTTCTGGTGACCATTAAAGAAGGGATTTTTGATATGCACTAAAAGGGGAGAGGTCAAAATACAGTACTTTATGTTGAAAATACTTAGTTCTATTTAATTTAAGGGTTAACTTTTGACAAAAATTAAAGACTAGAGACTGTCATAAAGACTTTGTTTCAGAGGGGCACATCCAGTGATGAGCAGAGGTTATGTCTGGCTATGCACTCAGAAATCACTCCTGGATAGGGGACCATATGGGACTCTGGGTTCCAACCCAGGTCCCTCCTGGGCTGATGTGTGCTAAGCAAATGCCCTACTGCTGTCCTATTGCTCTGGCCACACCAAAGACTTTTTTCTATAGAAATTCATCCTCATGGCAATAAACAGTGAAAAATAAAATCTGAACCTGCTGGTTGCACATAATTGCATTCTTTTTCTATGCTAACCATTCAAATGAAGGTGTTAGAAACTTTAATATACTGCCTAATGTGGATAATATAATTCACCTGATAAACCTTACAATGCCCATTATCTTATGAACTAAAAATAAATCAAACTTAATATTTATAATAATTTGTTTTCTTTCCCAAATGTAGTATTATCTATTCTCATCACATTTTACTAAAATATATATACATTTGATTGTAGCATTCAAGATTGTACTCATAAGCGGGGTATCTTCATGATTATCCATTCTGATCCAATTTAATTAGTATGGGTTAAAAAAGCAAATGGAGGGGCCTGGGAGATAGCATGGAGGTAAGGCGTTTGCCTTTCATGCAAAAGGTCATCAGTTCGAATCCTGGTGCCCCATGTGGTCCCCCGTGCCTGCTAGGAGCAATTTCTGAGCATGGAGCCAGGAGTAACCCCTGAGCACTGCCGGGTGTGACCCAAAAACCAAAAAAAAAAAAAAAGCAAATGGAATCAAATATAAAATCATCAAAAGGAAAAAGGCACAGGGATATGGTTCATAGAGAACGAAGAACAAAACCTAATATTTGTACAAGTGCACCCTCGGTCCCTGTGTAAGTGCTGCTCCCAAATGTGTTGCTGATACCCTCATATGGTGGCCTAGAAAATGTCACCCACATTTCCCTTTTGAGTTCTGGCATTCATACTTTTCTGTTTTCATGCTAGGGTGTTACAGGGCCTCTCTCCACCTTTGGAGAAAGCCACAATTTTTTTTTCTCTCGAACCTTCTTATCCCTTCTCTGGATTTCTAAATAAAAACCTACTTTTACTTCAAAAACAAATAAACACAACTCTAAAAGTCTCAACTCTTATGATGCTATTAGAATGCATATTTTTTGACAATGAACTGTGGCCACAAGTGTGAAATGACTACCGGGAACCTCTGGCTTTCTTGTTTCAAAGTTCCAAAGAACAGAAAGTTAAAAAGTTCAGCATAAAGTATGATGTTTTAGCCTTATAGGCACACCACAAGATTCTGTAACTATCACTTTTAAAACTTTCTTTCTAATTGCCCACCAAGCATTAAAATTGCAAACAACCATTTTAAGGATAATAGCTTTAGGCCTGCTCTATTAATTCCATTCTGCACAATAATATATAGCAATAAAATTTTCCAAGAATTTTGCTGTGAATACAATAACTCAAAATATTGAAATTAAATAGTTTCTTATCACTTTCATAACAGTAGAATATTGCCAAATAATTGTCAAAGACAGAAAGATGATGACCTTTATAGTTGAGAATAAATAGAATTAAATGAAATAACAGCATTAATAGAGTCGTAAAAAGACATTTAAATTTTAGTATAATTACTTTCTATTATATGCAGATACTTTACCTAATACTTGCTAAAGAACATCAAAAGTTCAATAATTATTTGATGGTTTCTAGAAATATCAACATACACTGATATTCTATATTCTATTTATATATATGATTTTTACAAAAATCCTATGAACAAATTTTAATGTGAGGAAAATGAATGAAACTTCTCATATTTGTTGAATTTTTGTATATTGATAGAAAACTATCATTTAAAATTCATTGTGTGCCTCAGTTTCCTGCAATAGCACCAGGATTCAAACTCCCTCTGGAGAATGCTTAATATAACATCACTAACTTTCACCAAGCTGATATGACACCTTGACTAAGAGGAAACAATAACAACCTGATCTAAGAGTAGATTGTCCTACCTCATTACCTAATGGTAAGATGATACTCTATCCTCTGCTCTATGCAAAAACCAAGGTCACTAATTACAGAAGATTGACTTTGACAGCTGCTTCTGAGCAAAACTTTTCCTGGGACCAAAAAGAAAAACCCTAGCTTAGGCTTCAGCCTAGGATTTGTGCAAAACTGAAGATCTCTAATTTTAGAGATCTGACTGTGACAGCCGCGACTGACCAGAACTACCAAGACTCCGTCCTAGAATCTGAGCAAAAACTAAGACCAATGATTACAGAAGAATGACTTCTAGATCCATTGATAAACAATCTATCCTAGACTTCTTCCTATGACCGTGCAAATACCAGGATCTCTAAACGTAGAGGACTGATTTTGATAGCCACACCTAGCAGAACGGTTCCTGGAATTCAGGAAGAGACCTTGGGGTTCAATAATGAGCATGTACAGAGTCTATAGTTGTACACATGACACTTCAAAGGTGGAGAAACCCTGTATCTATTAGACCAAGGGAATATCATTTTTAATTTCCCCAATACTTACTGTGCTTATGCAAAATAAATAAATAAATAAATACCAAAAGCAAAAAATACACACACACACACACACACAATTTACCCATATTTTTCTGGGCCTATGCAAAAAACAATACTTGCCACTATTACTGTATTTTTTTAACTCTTATCCTTTTTTTTTAAAGAACTTCCTAAACTTTCTGCTGGTGCTTCATTGAATTCAATGTAAGTCAATAGTTTTATAAAATACTCTCCTTTCATTTCCATTTCTTTAATTTTTCTTTCAACTTTCTATTTTTTTAAAGAAAAACATGTTGCTTTAGGTCTTCCTAAAATGTATTATTATAAGTTTTGTCAAATATATAATGCACTTTCTTTAAATAAATTTAAAAAATTAAAAAATATTCCACATCGAGGCCCGGGAGATAGCATGGAGGTAAGGTGTTTGCCTTTCATGCAAAAGGTCATCGGTTCGAATCCCAGTGCCCCATATGGTCCCCCGTGCCTGCCAGGAGCAATTTCTGAGCATGGAGCCAGGAGTAACCCCTGAGCACTGCCGGGTGTGACCCATAAGCCAAAAAAAAATTCCACATCAATAATCAGGTAGATAGATGCAAATTAAAACATCTATGAGATATTATCTCATATCACTGGATCAGACACACATCATGAACAAGAACAACCAATGTTGGCATGAATGTGGAGAGAAAAAGACTGATTCGCTACTGGTTGTAATGTAGATTGGTCCAGACTTTGGTTAAAAATAGTATGGATATTCCTCAAAAATCTAGAAATTGTTTTTCCTTGTGATACAGTGATAACACCTTTAAGTATATACACTAGGAATTCAAAAGCATCATCAGACAATCCCCCTGCATTTCTGTTTGCCACAGCACTATTTACAATAGCCAGAATCTGGGGGGAAAAAAGTGCCCAAGAACACTGAGATCTTGTTTCAGGAAGTTCATATTTATGAAACTGAAACTAAAATAAAAAGAAAATGATTCCACAAAAATGCATATTTGTGCTATATAGAAAAGCTTGAATAAACAATGTGGACTTCACACATAATGTATTTGAATTAGTTACTAATAATCCATTTTTATGATTATGCATGAAAATTTGATCATATTTTCTAGAATACACTGAGTACAGTGGGATTTTATTAAAATGTTGACAAGATTGTCCAGAGCTGATAAAAGATCTTAGTTTATCTCATGCAAGGACACAGAGCTTTACTAATAATGATAATGTCCTTATTTTTATAAAAAGTATTTCTGAAGAAATAAATACATAAGTTGTTCTTAGTAGTAGAAGTATCTAAGATAACTTTTATTATCTTTAGATCAAAATTTATCTTAATTTGAAAATAAAAATAATCTTTATATTTGATCATGGAGACACTAGAATTAAGTATGCATTGAATTTTGTTGAAATAAATAGTAGAATCACTGATTGAACAATTTTTGTAAATTCAGGCAATAATGTATTTTTAATTTAAAATGTTCATTTATTTTTGGAATTGGTAAGAAAACTAAAAATATAAATGTCTTAAACTTAGCAATTTTAAATAAGACAGGATATTATCCAATAATTTATTAATTTTAGAAATACATTTAGAAACTCAAATGCCATTTACTGGTATAGGCAGATAAAAAGGTTACTATTTTATTCTCAAAATACACACCAATATAGGAAGGGAAGCTAAGAAAAACCATTAATATTACTAACTGGAGTTGTATTATTGAATGATGTTTAATATACGAGAGAGCAAATGTACAGATATAATTGCATTATAGGTCACCTCTTACATTTTACCATTAGACCCTGCTTATTTTTTTTCATGGCATTTTTCAAAACATTTCAGCAAATCTTTATTATCCGTTGGCATTCCTATAAATGGAATATAGGGATGTCCAATCAATGCATGCAACAAACTTTGTATATTTTAATATTAATTGGTCCATAAAGTAAGCATAGATATTCTGAATCTGAATAACTTCACTTATTTTTCTAAGACAAAAATTTTCTTTAGACAAAAAAAATGAAAACCACAATGGAGATTCACAGATATCTATTCAGTAAAAAAATTTGTAAAATTATTAACCTGGTGACATAATATTTCTGAAATATATGTGTCCCCATTTTCTATGGAATTTCTCATTAGAAGAATATCGTTCCAACAAGAATAAAGAAAGGTCATTACATTGCAGCCCCTTCGAATATAGGCTCATCATTGTAGGAAAATTAATCCCCTGTAATGTATCTTCTAGCACTCTTAAAAGTGTTTATAGGTAATAAAGAACAATGTAGTGAAGAATTATGGAAAATCTTGTGTCAACTCAAATAACGAAGTTTACCTTGTACCTCCCTATCTGACACAATTTCAGGACATTTTATAGGTGAATATAGTTTGGGTCTTGAATCTTTGCCTTTTATCCAATGTTCTACCCAAATAAAAATGAGAAAATGTAAACATATTTACTAGTGCTTAAGTATCATGTGACCTTTAAAAGAGTTTGACCTGGCAGTTGGAGTGATTAAATAGTGCTAGGATGTTTGTCTTGTACACAGTCAAATCAGATTCAATCCTTTTATCCCTTATAGTTGCTGAGCACCGTTAAAAATTGCCACTGAGGGGCCCGGGAGATAGCATGGAGGTAAGGCGTTTACCTTTCATGCAAAAGGTCATCGGTTCGAATCCCGGTGTCCCATATGGTCCCCCGTGCCTGCCAGGAGCAATTTCTGAGCATGGAGCCAGGAGTAACTCCTGAGCACTGCTGGGTGTGACCCAGAAAAACCAAAAAAAAAAAAATTGCCACTGAGCAAAGAACCAAGGGCAAACCTTTAGCATCACCAGTGTGCCCCCTCAAAGAAGCAGTTTGAATTATGGATGTCTGGGAGAAAAAATGTGTCAAATATAGTCAATGAATGACAAGTAAATATGTTTTGAAGTATACTATGAGATTTCCTGTATTAACCTACGTGGGATCTTATAAATAAATATACATGTATATCTATGCATATATATACATGTATATAGGTATACATGCTAGTATGTTTCCAAATTCTGGGGATTGGGCTATGCATTTCTATGTGTCTATAAACAGAGAAATTCATGCTATTTTTCTACATGACATTTAAAACAAACATCAACTCAACTCTTCATATAGACTTATTTTACTCAGATACTCATCGACATACATACACATATATACTTCTAAGTAAAAAAATAAATTTCAAAATATGATACAATATTATGTTCTGCTCCACAAAGAATATTGTTCAAATTTACATTACATATACAAAATATATATTCATATCAAAAGATTAAATGAGTAAAGAGAGTGAAAAATCATACACATCTTTTCTACTTGTGAGCAAACTTCTAGCAAACTCTTTAGTCAACTGAAAACATTGGACCTTACTAGATAGCAACTTGATAAATGATTAACAATTATATTGTCCTTTACAAAGCAGTATAGGCATTAAGAGATAACACCTCATAATGTACCATATAAAATGACCTATTACTAACATTTTTTTAGGTTTCATCAGTTTTCAATTAAATTACAATGGTTTGCCAACACCTAATTTCGTAGAATATATCTGAACATCTTCAGTCTAGAACTTGCCAACCTATAAATAAGTGTGGTACATAGCACAAGTAATTTTCAAACCTCACATACACAAAACCCTGAGCTAATGAATGCTCCTTGCAATAACCCATCAAAGTTCGATAGACAAGAGTTTTTGAGAATCCATGTATCCTATATTTTTATCTCTGTCCTTAGTATTTGATATGCCTCAGCGTTCTTGAGCTAAGTGACTATTCCAGAGTTAGATTAAAAAAATAGTACTGGGACAATTCCAGCTATTCTCCACTAAATATTATTTTCCCCTGGTCCTGTTTAGGGCATTATCATTAGCATTTTCCTGTAGCTTTATTTTAACTTTTTTCTTACCTTTGTTATGACCTTGGGCATGAATAAGCTCATTAAAAATTAAATTGCTTATTATAGCCTGGTATCACTTTCCACTTTGATCAGAAAGTGCAGTATGTTCCTTGAGCTGGTATACCTATAAACTATTCTAGTAATGAGAGCAGAAAAAGCAAGTTTAATGGTCTTACTGCTTCTTAAAGGCTCTGGAAATCCACCATGAGAGCAATGAGAAATGTTGTACATGCTGAAAACATCTATAGATCGGTGATACAAAGTTGGTTTTCTTTTCTCTTATTAAACAATACTCTCTTGACAATATGAAGTTCTAGTTTTCAGTTTAGGACTGTTCTTGAAAGATTTTTCTGATATTATTTATATCAACAACTACTCCCCCTGCCTCGTGTAAAAGAGGACAATGATAAATCCTTGAATAATTTCATATAAAAGATATGCGTGAGTAGAACAGAATGATTTCTATATTATTTAGCTCTCCACACACTGAACACTTTCTCTTTTTTTAAATTCTGAGGCTGATATTTTCACAGTTTTGATTGTGTTAAAACAATTTAAGCTGGTGTAGCCTTCTTCCTAGAGTTAGAATGTAATTTATGTGCTACCTTTTCAACATATGGGTAGAGTAATAAAGGAATGGCATACTGGATTATATCAAACCCTTTTCAGCAAAAGTAATGAACTAAAATATTCTGAAAACTTGAAATTTGCTGCTATTTACAGTATATATATATGTTCTTATTTGCATTTAAAATTTACAGGCATTGCAATAGGAATTTCATTGTATTGATGAAAAAGCAAGAGTGGGCAATAAAACACATTGTGTTTATTTGTATTTGCCATTCGTGATTGTAGTTATAGTAACATAGCGGAAAGGTACTTTTAAAAATTATTTGTTTTTTAAATGTTGGCATAATATTTATTCTAAAAATGGTATAAAATTTAACATCATCCAAGTAACAAATTTAATACCAAAATTTAACATCATCCAAGTAACAAATTTAATACCACTCAATTCAATCTGTCATAAAATCCATGGGATCATCAAAGTATGTCATAATCACTATCATTAATCTTTGGACATTAAGTTGAAGTCAATCAAACAAAGCAGCGGTCCCCAATTAGGGGTTTCTCTGTGCTTAGGAGTTTTTGAAAAAAAATCAAGTAACTATAAAGCTTAAATGTTTAAATCAATTTAGAGATAAAAATATTTTTATTAATGATTATTGAATTCACTTGTTATTTGCTTTGAACTCAAATATAAGGTAATCTAAACTTCCAAAATTACACACAGGAATTCTGAAATGAATCAGTATATCCCTAAGGAATGCTAATGTCTAGAATTTTTTGATAGGCTATGGGTTTACAATCCCATTAAATTTCAGGAGCTGCATGGATCGCTCTGTGCATAATACTCACCGAATTTATGGTTCCCTTCATCATCATCAAAATGAGCCTTTGCCCTTCCTTTTTCCAGTCTCCTTTAGCCATATCCCTGGTTGTGACCTTATTTTTCAGAATCTATGCAAATTCTAGATATGCTTTTGCAACCAAATTTATGATTTGTAGGTAACTATTATCTGAATAAATTTTAAGAAGATACCTTTTTCCTTTTATCATATATCCTAAAAATTTCAAGATGCTATTTGTCTAATAATGAGGAACAGAAAATATAAACTGCAGCTAAAGTAGGTCTAGATTTATAAATTGGTATACATTCACTCTTAAGGGGCTTATTTTCAAAAGATTTCATATTTACTGAAAATTTGAAAATGATATATAAATATATAAGTATATATTATAGTATAACTAGTATACTCTTTTAGTTACTTATACATTTAAATATATTACTTATTTCCCAGTAGTAGTTGACTTTGGCTATTATAATTTTCACTATTACAATATGTCTACAGATACTCATATCCTTTTTAATAGATTTTGACCAAACCCTGTAATTTCCTTATTAGCTATATAATTATTTTCTATCACTACAGAAAAAAACGTATTTGGAATCTGAGTTTTTAGCATATTAGTAGTTAATTGAAACTTACTTATTACATTCTTTCTCTTAAGAAAACGTACATTTAAGAAATATATGAAGCCTAGCAATATCTTCATAACTTACTTTTGCTTATCTAATAGTAAAGCAAAGTATGTGTTTAAGTGCAAAGTATGTGTTTAACTTTGCCCATCTGTTAAATAGAGTCTATAGTATTAATGTATGTAAAATGTATTTTCAAGCCTATTTTATAATATCCTCCCCTGCACAAATTTATTTTTTAAGATTTTTATTTCTTGTATTCTGATTCAAAATAGATATAAAAGTTAAATTTTCTAAATGTGACATTTTTTTTTCTGCCTACCTATTGTGCTTACTTATTACCTGCCGACAAATTTTGAGAAGAGACATAGGTGAGTGACCCAGGCTAATTTTCCTGAAAACATTGTTAATTGAACAACTTTGCACCAAGACATATTTTATTGCTATGAGGTTAGTCCATATTAATGGACTGATTTTGAAGAAACTGCCTACATTTGGAGATTTCCTTTTTGGGGAAAATATCATAGCATTTATATTTATAAGACATTAATCTTAGGAAAACTCATGTAAGTTCCAACTGATTCATCACGAACATTCTCTTTGTGTCAGAAGACCTTTGGATCTACATCTTACTCTGCACAATGCATGAAGAAGAAAAACCAGAGGAGTGCTTTCAAATTCTCAGTCCTCTCTACTACACTACACAAATATGACTGTGTTGTCCTAAATTATTATGAGATTATTTTTCACCTTGCATAAGGACTTGGGTTCTTGTAAATGTGTTTGACCTTGTTGATTTTTTGTCATTTTAACTCCTACACACACAATGCACACACCTATTTGCATATTCATATTACTTAATGTTTCTTTATAACTATTATTTTTCAAACAATAGCATATTTGCATAAGATAAACAAAAAGAATCTTTTATGTGTGACCGATTCAACCAATAAATGAGAACTCTGCAATTAAATATTAATCATTTAGTGAATTCTATCTTGTGGATATAGAATGCATGGGGACTGGAGAGAAACTAACCCACAATAGAATCAGAACAAGATCATTGTAATTCTCTAATATTATAGCATGGTGTATATCTAGTGTAAATGTACTATAACAAGTATCTTTAAGTAGAGTGGAATTATATATTATAATAAAGAAATAAAAGTGTAAAAGGCTTTTTCATATGAGTTTAGATAAGCGACCAGAGGGATGGTGCAAGCGGTAGGGCGTTTGCCCTGCACATGCTAACCTAGGACAGATTTTTGGTTCTATTCCCCAGCATCCCAGATGTTCCCCCAAGCCAGGAGCGATTTCTGAGCACATAGCCAGGAGTAAACCCTGAGCATCACCAGGTGTGGCCCAAAACTAAAACAAACAAACAAACAAAAAAAAAACCCAAGAATTTAGAGAACAAGAAAAATTTCATCTGAAGATTGTGAAATTTTCAGTCCAAGCAAAATATCATGGAACATTCTCTTGCAGTGTCTCAGCTGTAACTCTGAAGTAAGTACTGAAGTAAGTAGTGTTTTACATGAGTATGTGACTTTAGTTGCAAGAGGAGGAAGAAGAATGTTGGTTACCCAGGTTATATTTCACAGGGCACTACATAATGAGTTTAGAAAAACCAAACCTTTATAAATAGAATGAAAAGGATATTAAGTACATCTACATTCCAGGATTTCTAGGGTGGAAAGATGCATCTTTTTCTGATCTAACTGTGAAAAATTAAACTGAGAAAAAAAGATAGTGTAGCAACATATTATAACCCAACCCAGCCTTGAAATGAAAATTGTAAAGTTGGGAAGAAAATAAGTGAAGTGCTCTCATTGAATATACCTATTCAAACATGCCTGAGCTTTTATGCTGAAAGACTAAGCCACATAACAACCTATATATCAAAGAATGTCTGACCAAGATGAAAAGTCAAAGAGAAAATCCATATTCGATGATGTCACACAAACTATAGATGATTAGAAATAGTTCATGGCATATCAATCCCATCCATGAAAATATAAGTCAAGGCACTTATAGTTAGTGGGTTACAACTCAGCTAGTTGCTGAGTAGTAACAGGAGAAGAATTTGTCCTTGAGAATTGACCATAAATGTTTGACATCAATAAGATAAAATCTCAAATGTAAGAGCTGCAGAAATATTAATTTTTTTCTGTGTACACCCTCAAATCCCACAAACCAAGAAACAAGCAAACAAAACCCTCTGGTAAGATGAGAAATCAACTCTCTCTCTCTCTCTCTCTCTCTCTCTCTCATTCTCTCTTCTTTTCTTTTTTTTTGGTTTTTGGGTCACACCCGGCAGCGCTCAGGGTTTACTCCTGGCTCTACGCTCAGAAATCACTCCTGGCAGGCTCTGGGGACCATATGGGATGCCGGGATTCGAATCATCACCATCCTTTTGCATGTAAGGCAAATGCCTTATCTCCATGCTATCTCTTCAGCCAAAAGAAATCAACTCTTTATTAATGAATTAAAAAAGAAAAAATTTCAAATAATATGAATTATTTCTAGTTTTAAAATGAATGGATGACACCATAGAAAATTTTATATTAGAATGCGGTACTTAAATATTAATAATTTATTGGAATGTAATGTAAGTCTAGTTAGTATGATTTAATAAGTAAATGTCATGTAAATATGATCAATAAGCAAGTATTCATAAATATGACTCAATCCATTTGATATATGAATATTCTTTAGAGGAAATATTGTCATTTCTGTGGCTCAATCAAATAACTAAACTATTAAATCAAATAACTAAACTAATTATCACTAAATAAAGAACAAATTTCTGAAACACTGAGACTTATCCTGGTGATGAAAAATAAACAAAACAAATTTTAAAATACCAAGATGAATGGGTCTAGCAGATTTATTTGAATGACTGTAATGAGAGAGACAAAAAATAAAGTGAGAATATATTTATGAGAACTTTTTAAGAATTATTGTTAAAATGTCAATCAATTCACAGTTCATACTAAGATTAGGTAATGCAACGCAAGTGCCCTACCACTTGCACCACCGCTTTGGCCCCAAGAGAAGGAGATTCATCTGAGAGTTGATTCATAATAATACAATAATTTATAAACCATAAGTCAAGAGATACTTTAAAATATGCTGAAAATTTATCATCAACAAAATTTTGCATTGACTAAAATAAATATTTACTTTGAAAAAAATGCAAAGTAAATCTAGAAGCATGTGTTGCCAACAAATCAAAAATTAAAATATACGTAAAGAATGGACTATACCCATTCTTTAATAGAAAGCCTGTCTAGAATACAGGCTGGTTTGGGTTGGGGAGGAAGGACACTTGGGATATTGGGATATTGGTGATGAGAATATTGCGCTGGTGAAGGGTTTTATATATATATACATATATATACATATATGTATGTGTGTATATATATTATATAAAATCAAAAAAGAAAAGATAAGGCCTCCCAATGCTTACCACAAGCTGTGTTCTTTATACTGACTGTATAGAAAGAGGAGGTACAGTAAATGCACCCCATATACACCTCAACTCAGGCCCTTTGCCTGGTCTGTATTGTGAATGGGGGGGGGCAAAAATAAGAGAAAAAAGAAAATAAAGAATGGGCTACACCATTCCTCATATGACTTTTAATATAAAGATCAGTCCCTTGAGCAGAGGATCTATGATTAGTGAAGGTAAATTCATGCAATTATAGCCTTGCATTTTTAACATATTTTCTAAAATATCTGAACTATTCAATAAGAAAATGTGGTTTCCCTTAAAATTTGTAGGTACACAAATCAATTTAAACATGGATATGGTTAAAAATTAATTCCAGATGAATTTTCTGGAAAGACTCAAACATGCATAATAAATGAAAAATAAGTGAATAAAATCAAGGAAGCATAGTTTTATAAAGACTAATACTACTGCATGGCTATGAAGTTGAAAAGCTGAAAAGAAGTGGGTCCGGGAGATAGCATGGAGGTAAGGCGTTTACCTTTCATGCAAAAGGTCATCGGTTCGAATCCCGGTGCCCCATATGGTCCCCCATGCCTGCCAGGAGCAATTTCTGAGCATGGATCCAGGAG
>PVKC010001075.1:0-54648 GCA_004027635.1 Crocidura indochinensis
TGACTGAAACCCCAACACAATCATGTATGTAATCAAGGTGTTTAAATAAAATATATTAAAAAAAGGTTTTGGTATTTTTGTTGTTGTTGGAAGCATATTCTACATTTAAGTATATTCACTAAGGATTTAATCCATAATTATTCTATTCTTTCATAGGAGAATAGTATACACAGTGTCCATTTTGTATCATGAATAGTACTGCTTTTTAGGGTTTTGTTTGTTTGCTTTGTTTTTTTTTGGCCACACCCGGTAATGCTCAGATATTACTCCTGGTCATATGCTCAGAAATCGCTCCTGGCTTGATGACCATATGGGACACCAGGAGATCAAACTGTGGTCCGTCCTAGACTTGCTCCAGCAAGGCAAAAGAAGCCTTACTGCTTGCACCACTGCTCCAGTCCCTGCTTTTTAGTTTTTATGGCCCAGAATATTCAAGGCAAATAAAAATGCTCTTATGTTTCCTGTCAAAAACTCAATTAAAAAAATAAGGCTGAAGAATCCAGAGTTTGGAATAAAGTCAGTACTTTTTGGAAACAAATAGTTTCTTCTTGACATAGTTTTTAAGTTGCTAATGGACCCCACATAGAGAAGAAAATATTTAATGTGCACCAGGTAACTTTTGACCATGAAATTTGTGATAAATTGTTTATAGATAAACTTACTATGACATATAGTCAGAAAAGACTAGCATTTAATTATTCAACTGTACTATCATTTCAGATAGTTGTGATGGTCCAAAGCAAGGTTCTAGAAATGCTTTCCCCACCACTATGCCAAATGAAATGTGGTCAAAACCTGCTATGATGGAATCCTGAGAAATAACTCTCCTCTTTGTCTTTCTCTTGGAGAGAAGTATAATGAATTTTTTAGTTAGAGAAATAACTACATTGAGAACTATCCTAACAATGAGAATATATGAGGGAAATAGAAAGCCTGTGTAGAGCACAGGTAGGGGCGGGCAGAGGAGGAGGGATATTTGGGTATTTGGTGATGGGAAGGTTACACTGGTGATGGGGGGTGTCATCTTTTATGATTGAAACCCAACCACAATCATGTTTGTAACCAAACTGCTTAAATAAAAAAATATTAAAAAGGGAGCCAGGAGGTGGTGCAGGAGGTAAGGTGCCTGCTGTCTTGCTTGCGCTACCCTAGGACGGACCACGGTTCGATCCCCCGGTTCCCATATGGTCCCCCGTGCCTGCCAGGAGCGACTTCTGAGCGCATAGCCAGGAGTAACCCCTGAGCGTCACTGGGTGTGGCCCAAAAAACAACAAAAAAAATTAAAAAGAAAAAAATAATGAATTTGAGAAGATACTAATAGTTTTTTACAGGAGCTATTAATTATGCCATAAACTTTTCCTCTCTTTGGGACATGATACCTGATTCTATGAGTTTCTTTTAAAAACTGATAATGTTCCTTTGTTTCCTATACACCCAAATAAAAACTGAACATTATAAAAGGTTCAATATATTCCTGAGGTGAAGTACTGTGAAATGGGATAGCTGGCATATTAAGTATTCTCTTTATTTATCCAGTTCTCTTTTGACTTTAACTTTGCTTCTGATTGTACTTTTACTTTTTTTATTTTTAAATCTTCTAAGACATCTATTATTTATGTATCTATTTTTGTTTTTGGGCCACACCTGGCAGCATTCAGGGATCACTCCTAGCTCTGTGCTCAGAAATCGCTTCTGATTGTGTTGGGAGACCTTATGGGATACTGGGGATCAAACCTGGGTTTGTCCAGGCTCGGCCACATGCAAGGAAAATGCCCAACTGCTGTGCTATTGCTCTGGCTCTTGTACTTTTATTTCTTAAAGCACTCCTAGAAGATATCTTTCCACGGTACTCTAGATGACTACAGAGGTATCATGTTGTAATTCCCCCAATTGTTTTGCTCTTCGACTTCTTTGTCACTGCTTCATCTTCTTCCTCATTCTTCAATGGTTTTTCTCATTAGATTAGCTTTCTCTTATAACTTGATCTTTTAATTGTATGACTCTCCCACTTTGTGCTTTTTCCTGTGAACCTTTAGATGTTTTGATTTCTTCAGATTATTTAATTTGTACCATCCCAAAATATCTTTTAATTGAAGGAATTTGAAGAACTCAAAACAACACATTGAAATGTGTCAAATAAACTTACCAATATTGACAAGATTATTAAAAACAATAATTATAACACACAATAATTATTATGAAAACATTTTTTGTCCTGAAAGAAAAACCATTAGATACCTGAAACCACCCCTCATTTTCCTTTTTAGAGGTTTCTTTCTACTAATAAATTGCTTTAGTCCTTCCAATGACTGCTTGTTAGTGTAGGTTTTATGATTTCTATTAGTGTTTTAGCTTCTTAATGATGAGCTGCCATTTTTTATGTGGGCAAATTTATGTGAGCAAATTTATGCAACTCAGAATGGAAAAACGATTATTGTTTCCTTTGTTCTAATCACTATTTTTATGACTGTCATCACACTAAAGTTTTATATGCTATTCTTTTAAAAGTCAAGCTTTGCATTTTGTTTTCAGTAAAAACTTGCAATCTTATAGTACTAGCATTTTGAGTCATTTGTATTTCTAGTTAATATGAATATCCACCAGCATTTTTCTAAATCTTAAGGAATGTACTCAAAATAAATTTTCCCTACTTAGATCTGTCCTTCAACTTAATAATTCTTTCAGTACTGGCTTATAAACTTGAAAATTATAAATTATTCTCCATACCTATATGATCCAATTTTGCATCTCCTCAGTAACCATGACCTCAGAAATCATAGTACTGACATAGTTTATTTTAATTTCCTTATTTAATTTTCTTAATTCCTAGTGCTATGAGTATTTTATCAAAGAGAATTTCCTGTTTCATCCACCCCATGACTTCCAGGGAGTCATTTTGACATCTTGACAGCTATTAAGTCAGTAGTGTAGTTTATAAAATTTTTCATTCTTTGACTTAGGTAGAACTCTGTAAAGCATTGGAGACCCCTGAATCAATGGCCCAGATCTTAATTTCTCACTAACTTTGACAACCATATCATATTTCCCTTCTCATCTGGCCTAACATGAACCTGCTTTGCCTTCTGCTGGACCACAGGACCTTGATATTCTGCAGACTGACAGGGTGAAAGACAACTAGCCAGAAGGGATGTTGTCAGAGACCATCAATTCCACCAGAGATATCTTTGCTAAGAGCAGGCAGATCCAGAGTTCTCCCAGCTGCTCCTTTTAAAAGCCTCTTCTGTGTCCTGACTGCCCCAGGCTATCAGAGTGTAGCCACCATAGAGAGCTTATGATATTTCAGAGAAAAGTTGCAGCAGACATTTAGAAGAACATCTTAGATAAAGAGATTTGCAAGAATTTGCAAAAGGTATATAAGATCCAAGAAAATTCTTGACTGGAGGACTTGAAGAGTTCAGCCCAAGGAAAAACACTTCACTACAAGTCAAAAAGCAACTTGACTGCAAGTTATTAGCTGTAAAACACTAAATTGATGATGAAAGCTGTTTGTAGTATTTTTTTGTTTTTTTTTGTATCTTAAAGAAGCTCTCCTCTATAAAGCCTTCATTTATCTTCTCCTAAAGCACTGCATTAGTATCAGCTGTATGCATTAAATAGAAAAAAATATGTTACAAACACATCTTTATACATTTAATGTACTATGTATTCTTCTTATGTTTCTACTTGGTTAGGCAGAGAGAACCCCACAAGTAGTTTATTATGGAGAACAGCAAACAGAATCATGTACAGGGTCTCCTAAGAACCCCAAATTTACTTTTCTTTGAATTTCAGTTCAAATTCTTTATCTTATTTGAAAGAACTCCCTTTTTATTCAGTAGGAATTATTTTTCCACGAGCTAGCTAGACCATGCCATGAATGTGATCACTTTGGAAGATGCAAAATAATATAATGTTATGTTTCTGATCCAATATTTACCATCATTTTCAGGGTGATTTTATGAGAAGTAAATTTTAGCCTGTTTGAGACTTTGTGTTGTAGTATCCAAGAGAACTGATAACATCGGTCCTCTCATCTGATAGATTTGATTTTGTCACAACTCATTGATATTATATTGATGTAATTGCTGCTTAAACTATAAACAATTGTAAAGAGTTGTTCATAATTACTGTGGTACCAAAAAATTTCCAAACAATGGACATCTATTATTTTCACCCATTCTGAAAATGTTTTTGATAATTTAACAATTCGAATCTCTTATGTCTCTCATCACAAGCTGTGAAACAATATAAAATTATTAAAAATAATAATTATTAAAGACCAAGAGAAATAATCCCTCAAAATTATTAAAATAGATCTTTATAATGACTATATTCCCCCCAAATAATTGATTAAAGTAAATGACTTTCTTTTGTAATATTGTAATATGAAAACCTTTGCATTTATAAACTCCTGGATGTCTATAATATGAACTCTGAGGAAAAAAATTCTGAAATAATGGAAACATTAAACAAATGGTTAGACTTTTCCATCAATATTCTTTAAGATATTCAGAAAACTAGTATTCAGGAAACTACTGCTCATCATATCTAAATTTTACTACTAATAGAGAAGGTTTAGCAATTACTTATCTGCTTCAAACACTACCAGATTTTTTAGTCTCTCAATGAAGGTCTTTCCTCAATAGTTCTCAAATATTTTCTTTCTTATTGAACACATTAAGAGATTTTAGGGGCCCGGGAGATAGCATGGAGGTAAGGCGTTTACCTTTCATGCAAAAGGTCATCGGTTCGAATCCCGGTGCCCCATATGGTCCCCCGTGCCTGCCAGGAGCAATTTCTGAGCATGGAGCCAGGATAACCCCTGAGCACTACCGGGTGTGACCCAAAAACAAAAACAAAAAAAAGAGATTTTAGCCTAATTTAAAGCTAATGCTATAAAGTACATAGGCAATAACTGTGTATATAAAAATCTCAAACATTACATAAATAAAATGGAGATAATAATTTTTGTTTCAGCCTTCCAAGAATTGAATAATTTAATAATATATTACATATGTGAAATGTCTTTGATAAACAGGTTAATCTCCTAGAAAGTATTAGATTCCTGTATCTGCAATCATCAAACCCCTTAATTTCCACCATTTTATAGCCCTAGGTCTTGAAATGTCTACATCTAATTTTTTCAAACTATTTTACATTAAAATGGTTATTTAAATTATACTTAATTTCTTGACTCAGTCCTTCTGTAGAAGTTTGCTCAATTTGTGGGATTCCAATCTTTTCTTAAAATAGCCCCTTTAGTCCTTATATAAATGGCTTTGTATCTATGAAGTTCCGGAGCTATTTAGTGTTTATGCTTTATATTGTGTATTGTTTCTTCTCATATGAACGAGAGCCTGGCTCAATGAGGAATTCTTGGTGAGTCATTCATTTTATCGAGGCTTTATTTCTTAATGATTGTACACCATTTGGAGCTCAGAGGATCTTATTTGCTAAGTTTACTGTAAATCTTAAGGATTCTTCTTTTGCATATAATTTCTCTCAGACCTTGATGTTTACAATATTCTATCACCAATTTTTTATCATTTTGATCAGGATTTGTCTTGAAGTATTTTTATTTAGATCTCTTTTCCCTTTTCCCTTTGGCCCACCCACCAGAATGTGAATGTTTGTACTGTCCAGCTTTGGGAACTTTTCAGAATTAATATCTTTGATAGTTTCTTCTTCATAAGAATGTTCTTCCTGACTCTGTGGGACCCCAATGATTCTTAGTCTGCTTCCATTGAATTCATAGCAATGTTTATTTTGTGGCTTTTTTCATCTTCTGCTATTACTTATAGGTTTTTGGACCTCATCATTAAAACACAGCATTTTTATCCAGATTAAGTGATCTATATTTTATCCAAATAAAATATGCAAATATTTTTGTGATAGAACCAATGCTGTTCTTTTGTTTTTAACTTGTCCAGAAGAATAGTGGAAGAGAAAGGGGGTGACTCCTTTGTCTGTGAATGCAGGCAGAAGGGGTTGGCCCTGCTGTGATTTGGCAGCTGGGAGAAACTGAGGGGACCTGTTGGCTTTGTATGTTTCTTCTCTTCTCTTCTCTCCTGAAGCTCTCCTCAGAAGGTTAGGAAGGGCCAAAAAACTGTCTTTTAGAGAACTCAGAAGAGCATAGCCACTCTACTTCGAACTAACCAACCGCACCATAACACGGAAAAAAATATCACACTACTAGTTTGATGATGGGGAAACCTCGCAGGCAAACACCATTCAAAGAAAATGAATATGATAGCTCTGATGATTCAAAAAATACCAACCATCTGATTAATCTCTCAGATAAGGAGTTTAAAATAGAAATATGGACGATTCTTATGGAAATCAAAGAAAACATAGCTCTAGCTGAACAGAACACAAAGACAAAAATCAGAAAAATTCAAACTGAAATAACAGATCTGAAAAACATGGTAGCTGAACTGAAAACCTCAATGGAAAGACTCTCCAACAGGGTAATAACAGCCAAGGACAGAATCAGTGATCTAATGGATAAAGTACTCAAGGACCGTGAACAGAAAAAATAGAAGTCTTTAATAAACTCAACAGGAACAACATAAGAATCATTGGAGTCCCAGAAGCCCAGGAAGGAGTTTCCCCAGGAAGAATCAACAGTCAAAAACATTATCACAGAGAAACTCCAAGAGCTAAAAGACTGCATGCAGTCAAATTCTGCATACCCAGCTAAAAGAGACATGAGAAAAAAACACCACAAACATATCAAAATCACAATGACAAATCCCACAGAAAGATATTGAATACTGAAATAAGCAAGATCAAAATGGGAATTACATTCAAAGGTGAATCCTTAAGATTTACAGAAGACATGCCACAAGAAACTTTCAAGGCCAGAAGACAGTGTTGGGATATTGTGACAAGACTGAATGAAATGGAGGCTTCACCTAGAAGATTGCACTCAGCCCAACTCACTTTTTTTTGGTTCTTTTTTTTAATAATATATTTTATTTAAACACCTTGATTACATACATGATTGTGTTTGGGTTTCAGTCATGTAAATAACACCACCCATCACCAGTGTAATGTTCCCAATCACCATTGACCCAAATCTCCCTCCTCCCCACCTAACCCCCGCCTGTACTCTAGACAGGCTCTCCATTTCCCTCATAGGTTCTCATTTTTAGGACAGTTCAAGATGTAGTTATTTCTCTAATTAAATTCATTACTCATTGTGGTGAGCTTCCTGAGGTGAGCTGGAACTTCCAGCTCTTTTCTCTTTTGTGTCTGAAAATTATTATTATTGCTGGAATGTCTTTCATTTTCCTTAAAACCCACAGATGAGTGAGACCTTTCTGTGTTTTTCTCTCTCTCTCTGACTTATTTCACTCAACATGATAGATTCCATGTACATCCATGTGTAGGAAAATTTCATGACTTCATCTCTCCTGACAACTGCATAATATTCCATTGTGTATATGTACCACAGTTTCTTTAGTCATTCGTCTGTTGAAGGGCATCTTGTTTGTTTCCAGAGTCTTGCTATGGTAAATAGTGCTGCAATGAATATAGGTGTAAGGAATGGGTTTTTGTATTGTATTTTTGTGTTCCTAGGGTATATTCCTAGGAGTGGTATAAAATCCAAATGGATGAAAGACTTTGATATCAGACCTGAAACCATAAAATACATAGAACAACACATAGGCCAAACACTCCAGGACATTGAGACTACAGGCATATTCAAAGAGGAAAATGCACTCTCCAAGCAGGTGAAAACAGATATTAACAGATGGGAATATATTAAGCTGAGAAGCTTCTGCAACTCAAAGGAAATAGCGCCCAGGATACAAAAGCCACCCACTGAGTGGTAGTAACTATTCACCCAATACCAATCAGATAAGGGGCTAATATCCAATATATACAAGGCACTGACAGAACTTTACAAGAAAAAAAGCATCTAATCCCATCAAAAAATGGGGAGAAAAAAGCATCTAATCCCATCAAAAAATGGGGAGAAGAAATGGACAGAAACTTTGACAAAGAAGAAATACAAATGGCCAAAAGACACATGAAAAAATGCTCCACGTCACTACTTCAGGGAGATGCAAATCAAAACAACTATGAGGTACCACCTCACACCACAGAGAATGGCACACATCACAAAAAATGGGAACAAACAGTGTTGGCGGGGATGTGGAGAGAAAGGAGCTCTTATCCACTGCTGGTGGGAATGCTGTGTAGTTCAACCTTTATGGAAAGCGATATGGAGATTCCTCCAGAAACTGGAAATCGAGCTCCCATAAGATCCAGCTATACCAACTCACTTCAAGGTTTGAAGGAAGGATACATAATTTTATGGATAAGCAACAATTCAGAAACTTCACAGATACGAATACAGCCTTAAAGGAAAAACTGAAATGTCTACTTTAAAACAACACTAACCAAACTTATACACAAAGTTGATGTAATATCCTATGAAATTCATCTCCCTCAATATCAATGAACTAAATACACCAATTAAGAGACAAAGAGTGGCAAATGGATGAAAAAGATGAATCCAACCTTCTGCTGCCTACAAGAAACACACCTGAACAATCAGAGCAAACATAGACTCAAAATCAAAGGCTGCAGAAAAATCATCCAAGCACTTGAAACAACACCCTTAACAAAGCTGAGTTGGCCATATTAATATCAGACTACCCAAACATTAGACTCAGAAATGTTGTAAGGGACAAAGATGAACACTTCATAATAGGAAGAATTCACATTGCTATCATATATGCACCCAAAGAGAGACCAACAAAATATCTAATATAAGTATTGACAAATTTGAAAGAGGACATCAGTAATAACACAATCATTTTGGGAGACCTCAACATGGCCCTGTCAACAATTGATAGGTCAGCCAGATTGAAACCTAATGAAAATATACTAGCCCAGAAAAAAAAAATGGAAGAAAGAGGCTTACTAGATATAATTAGGAGACTCCTTCCCCAGACACCTGAATACACATTCTGCTCCAACGTTTTTGAGTCATTCTCAGGATAGACCACATGCTGGCACATAAAACATACCTGCATATAATCAAGAGGATTGAAAATATGCAGGTTGACTTCGCTGACTACAAGACTTTGAAATTAGATGTGAAATACAAAGGGACACAAAAGAAAAGCTTCACCACATGGAAATTAAGCAGTCTACTACTGAACAACCAGTGGGTTCAAGAGTAAATTAAAGAGAAAATAAAAACTTTCCTGGGAACAAATGACAATGAAGCCACAAACTATCAGAACCTATGGGACACAGCAGAAGCAGTACTGAGAGGAAAATTTTTAGCTTTGCAAGCACACATCAGGAAGAAAAGGTATACCTCAGTAGCTTAATGATGCAGCTTATAAAATTAGAAAATGATAAACAAAATGAACAAAAAATTGGGAGACAGCGGAAATAAGAAAGCTTTGAGCAGAAATCAATGAAGTGGAAACCCAAAAAGCAATTCAAAAGATAAACGAGAGCACAAGTTGGTTCTTTGAAAAATAAACAAGATTGATAGGCCATTGGCAAAACTCACAAAGAAAGAGAGAGAAACTTGGTAACACATATTAGAAATGAAAAGGGGGAGATCACTACAGATATTTCAGAGATTCAAAGGGTAATCAGAGACTACTTTGAGAAACTCTATACCATGAAACATGAGAACCTGGAAGAAATGGATAAATTCTTGGACTCATATAACCTTCCATAGTTGAATAAGGAGGACACAGTATATCTAAACACCCCCATCACTATTGATAAAATTAAAATGGTAGTCAAATGTGTGCCCAAACACAAAAGTCCAGGCCCAGCTTGGTTCACTAATGAATTCTTTCAAACCTATATCAATAGAAGCTACTACCAATCCTGGCCAGGCTCTTTCATGAAATTGAAAAAATGGGAACACTTCCAAATTTAGCTTTTATAAAGTCAACATCACCTTGATACCAAAACCAGACAGAGATGCTGATAAAATAGAAAATTATAGACCAATTTCCCTGATGAACACAGATGCAAAGATCCTCAACAAAATTCTGGCAAATATAATCCAATGCCCTATCAAGAAGATCATCCACTATGATCAAGTAGGTTTCATCCTAGAAATGCAAGGATGGTTTAACATCTGTAAGTCTATCAACATGATACACAACATAAACAAGGAAAATAAAAATCACATGATAATATAAATAGACACAGAGAAAACATTTGATAAGGTCCAATACCCATTCTTGATTAAAACTCTCAGCAAGATGGGAATAAAAGGAACCTTTCTCAATATTGTTAATGCCATATACCACAAGCCAATGGCAAATATTATCCTCAATGGAGAAAAACTAAAAGTCTTTTCTCTAAATTCTGGTACAAGACAAGGATATCCTCTCTCACCACTCCTATTCAACATACCGCTTGAAGTATTTGCTATAGCAATTAGGCAAGAAAAAGATATAAAGGTAATCCAAAAGAAAAGGAAGAAGTCAAGCTCTCACTATTTGCAGATATTATGATACTCTACTTAGAAAACCCTAAAGAGTCTACCAAAAAGCCTCTAGAAACAATAAATTCATATAGCAAGGTGGCAGGCTACAAAATTAACACAAAAAATAATCAATGACCTTTTTATACACCAATAATTATAGGGAAGAGATGGACATTAAGAAAACAACTCCAATCACATTAGTGCTACACAAACTAAAATATCTAGTTGTCAACTTGACTAAAGACCTGAAGGACCTATACAAAGAAAACTATAAAACCCTTCTCCAAGAAATAGAGGACACACGGAAATGGAAACACATATCCTGCTCTTGAATTGCATGATTAACATCATTGAAATGGCAATACTCCCCAAAGCATTGTACAGAATTAATGTCATCCCTCTAAAGATATCCAGGACATTCTTCAAAGAAGTGGATCAAACACTTCTGAAAATCATTTGGAACAATAAACATCCTCAAATAGATAAATCAACAACTTTAAACTGTGTTACAAAGCAACAGTTATCAAAACAGCATGGTATTCGAATAAAGACAGACCCTCACATAAGTGAAATAGGCTTGAGTTCTCAGAGAATGCCCTTCAGAAATAGAATCATGTAATTTTTAATAAAGGAACAAGAAATCCTAAATGGAGCAAGGAAAGCCTCTTAAACAAGTGGTGTTGGCCCAACTGGCTAGCCACTTGCAAAAAAATGAACTCAGACCCCTAGCTAACACCAGTTACTAAGGTAAAATCCAAATGGATTAAAGACCTTGATATCAGACCATAAACTATAAGTTATATAGAACAACACATAGGTAAAACACTCCATGACATTTACTCTAAAGGCATCTTCAAGGAGGAAACTGTACTCTCCAAACAAGTCGAAGCATAGTTAAACAGATGGGGATATATTAGGCTGTGAAGCTTCCACACTTCAAAGGATATAGAGCCCAGAATACAAGAGCTACCAGTTAGTGGGAGAAACTATTCACCAAATACCCATCAGATAAGGGGCTAATATCCAAAATATGCAAGGCACTGACAGAACTTTACAAGAAAAAGCATCTAACTCCATAAAAAAATAAATGGGGAGAAGAATGGAACCGACAGACACTTTGCTGAAGAAGAAATACAAATGGTCAAATTGCATATGAAAAAATCCTCCACATCACTAATCATCAGGGATATGCATATCAAAACAACCATCTCATGCAACAGAGATTGGCATACATCACAGAGAACAAGCAGTGTTGGCGGGGATGCGGAGAGATAGGAACTCTCATTCACTGCTGGTGGGAATGCCGTCTAGTCCAACTTTTATGGAAAGTGATATGGAGATTTCTCGCAAAACTGGAAATTAAGCTTCCATATGATCCATCTATATCACTCCTAGGGATATACCCTAGGAACACAAAAATTCAATACAAAAATCCCTTCCTCACACATAATTATTGCAGTGCTATTTATGGTAGCCAGACCCTAGAAACAACCAAAATGCCCTTCCACAGATGAATGGCTAAAGAAACTGTGGTACACATATACAATGGAATATTATGCAGCAGTCAGGAGATATGAAATCATAAAATTTTCCTATACTTGGATGTATATGGCATCTTTTATGTTGAGTGAAATAAGTCAGAGGGAGAGAGATAGATGCAGAATAGTCTCCATCATCTATGAATTTTAAGAACAATAAAAGACATTTTTTCAATAATTCTCAGAGACAAAAGAGAGGAGAAGTGTAAAGTCCTGCTCACAACATGAAGCTCACCACAAAGAGTGATGAGAGCAGTTAGAGAAATAACTAAATTGAGAACTATCATAACAATGTGAACAAATGTGGGAATTAGAAAGCATGTCTAGAACATAGGTGGGGTTGGTGAGGAGGAGGGAGATTTGGGGTATTGGTGATGGGAATGTTGCACTGATGAAGGGGGGTGTTCTTTACATGACTGCAACCCAACTATAATCATATTTATAATCATGGTGTGTAAATAAAGATATTAATCCAAAAGAAAACAATAAAAAGCCTTGACACCTGTAAAAATACTGGAAGACTGGAAGTACATATTTGGGAGAGATACCAACATATAGTTTGTAGACATGAATAGAAAAGAAAATTTCTTTTTTATTAATATCTTTATCTAAACACCTTGATTACAAATATGATTGTACCCCCCTTCACCAGTGCAACATCCCCACCAATTTCTTACACAACTTTTCAATCTTGCTTTCTTATCTAAATTCTTCTACATGCCTCCTTGTATTCTTTCTTTATAGTTGTAACTATTCAAGTATCTCAGAGTTGAAGAGGCAGTACACGTTGAAGGTTCTTTTCTTGAAGGTGGGCTTACTTTGATAGAATATCCCTGAGCACCACCACGAGTGATGTCACATAACTAGGAGTAGACCCTGAATATAGCTGAGGGATACTAAAATACCCATCTACCCAAGAAGCTCACTGTTTCTCTTTATAAAAGAACACAAAAAAATTTTTTTGGGTCACACCCGGCAGTGCTCAGGGGTTACTCCTGGCTCCATGCTCAGAAATTGCTCCTGGCAGGCACGGGGGACCATATGGGGCACCAGGATTCGAACCGATGACCTTTTTGCATGAAAGGCAAACACCTTACCTCCATGCTATCTCCCGGGCCCCAAGAACACAAAAAATTTTAAAAATTCTGTTTTATATAAATGAAACTTTCAAGTGGATATAATACCCTGTCTGTGCATTACTTAGAATTTCCTAATAATTTCAGCAAAGACAAGAAATGAAGTACAAGCTTGAGTCTTTGGGGGTTTATTTTAATTTATAAAATACATTTAATTAGACTGAAAGAACTGAACTCATGATGGAAATTGGTATTGTCTAAATACTTGTTTTTATCTCCTACTTCTGAAATGCTAAATATATTTCTCAATTGATATCTAGAGCTCTTAAAATATCAGCAACATGCCTATCCTATTAAAATACTTGATTTGTTTTAGCATAATTTACAGTTTAAAGTAATTTATCTTCTATTTAGAAACTGCAACTTAATGTGTTAACATTTAATATTTTATGGGTACTTATTAAAATAAACAATAAGAAAAATACATGCCTATAGCTAGCCTTTTTTATATTTTATTTTAACACCTTGATTACATACATAATTGTGTTTGGGTTTCAGTCATGTAAAGAACACCACCCATTGGCAGCTTGGCTCATAGAAGAAGAGAAAAGGAAAAAGATACCATGTTTGAATATGAAGAGAATTCTTAATAAAATATGATCATGACTAGAATCTCCAACATACATCTGTGTATATTTTTTAAAACAGTATAATTAAGAACCACAATGTAATGTGTAAAGTAAACTAAAAGTAAAGCAATGTGGAAATGTCATCATTGCATCAGATACAGTCTTTATTTATTTATAAGGTGCTTTTGTGTGACTTGCTTTGTAATTTTGGTTAAATCATATTCAAACCATGAACATCAATAAACATTTGGAGCACCTACTATATTTCCTATTCTTAAAATAAATATGTAGTAAATAATAACAATAACAAAAATAGTTGCTTTACAACTATTCTCTCTACTTGGAGAAAACCTACTCTATAAAACAGCAAATTAATATTAAATATGAGAAGTTTCAAAATAGATTTCAAGTGTTCCAGATTATTATAGTTGTTAATAGTCATATTAGTCTAGAACTAGTTGAAAATCATTCAAGATCTAACAAAAATGATAAGGTAGAAGATATGTTGTTTTTAGAATAAATCAAGACATACCTGTAAACCTTTCTTCAAGGGATAATGCAAAATAACCCATACAACTAGAGGTGCAAGTCTTTGAAAGTGTTTATATCCATTGTTCTAACTTAAATATTTCAAAATTATTTCTATATGGAAGATGAATTTAATTGCTACAATTTTCTTTTTTTTATATCATTTATATTGTGGATGGCACAGAGCTTAGAAGGTTTGGAAGGCATAAAGATTCTGGGATAGAAACTGGAAATATTATACATGCAATTGAAGTGCTCTTCAACTTGAATCATTTTGAGCATTCCATAGAGATATATTTTTGGAGGGTCACACCTGGCAGCGCTCAGGGGTTACTCCTGGCTTTATGCTCAAATCGCTCCTGTCAGGCTCAGGGGACCATATGGAATGTCGGAATTCGAATCACCATCCTTCTGCAGGCAAGGCAAACGCTTTACCTCCATGCTATCTCTTCGACCCCTCCATAGTGATATTTTTAAGAGTTTCAACCAGAAAGTATTATTAGCCATAAATTCTCCAGAATTTTATCTATGATGTCTATGTTGCTACAATTTGATGTTGCTACTAAAACAGGTTTGAATGTCCAGAGCTTGAAGGTCAATTAGTCAAAAGACAAGGGTTGGATGCAAAAAGCAAAACGTTTTGTTTAGGTGCTAACAACCTATATAATGGCAGACTTCATCTCTGAAAAAAAATTCACACTATTTTTATGCTGAGAATAAAAGTTTATATAGGTCTGACTGGGAAAGAAAGAAGCAATTTAAGGTAGTATATGTAGAAAATGGTGTCATGTTTTCAATAGAGCAAGTAACCGATTAAGAAATCTTTGTGGGATAATGCTCTGTTCCTTGTAAATGTCTATGATAAAGCTGTTGACTATTCATTTTCAGTATACATATAATGTCTACAAGAACTTCTTCTAGAATACCTGGTCTTTTTTTTTTACCTGCTTCATAAATGGACCTGGTGTTTCATTCATTAAATATGAAATTTATGAGACAGTCCTTTAGGATTGAGGATTAGGACAAAAGTGAACAAGAAGTGAGAGCTTGAAGAAGTGCATACAGGAGGAGTAAAATGGAGTCTCTAAAATTTGTTCATTTACAATGGGAATTAATAATTTAGTATAAATGAAAACCTTTGCTTCCATTATATAGTTTTGGTCTATGTGCTCTGTATAAAAAAATGGAAGGATTAGAGATATAAAGCATAAATTAGGTTGCACGTACCCATGATGGCCTCCTAATCTTTGCCAATTATTTTCTTGGAGTGCATTTTTGGGGTGACCCCAGCACAACAGGACCTTAACAGTCATAATTTGGTCTTAGCACTGAATTTCTGGCTTTCAGTCTATCATCACCAGCAGTGGTTCCCTAAACTCCTACAAACCTCTTTTGGGGGAATCCCAAAAATTAACTTAGAAAAAAAAGGAATTTGTGTTAGGTAATTGCTAAATTAATATCTTAATAAAAATTTCTCTTAAAACCACTTAATTGGTAGCCATTCTCCAAATTTCTTAATGCTTGCTTGTATTTTTTTGCATTTACATATTATATAAGTCTTCCATTTTTTTCTTTCAGAAAATTCTGAATTATTTTTAGTTACCTTTTTAAAAGTATAATGACAAAAATACGAATGATTTAATCACATAGTGGTTTTCATTATATGTAAAATATATCTTAATCTCTACTGAGATATATAACATAAGTAAAATTAATAAAATAGTTGACCACATCTTATTTCTAGGATTGAGGTTCTACTGTGTATCAAAGATGATACTGATTTCCAGGACACAGAGAGAAGAACCAATTGTCAGTCCTTCAAGGTCCCACATGCTGTACTGTGATTGTACTGAAATCTAACATTTTCGTATCTTTCTACTTGGAAATCCATCTGATTCCTCTATGTTTAGTGCATAAACCTTCTAAGAACTATTCAGGTAATCTGTTTTTGAAAACTCTCTGTAAAAGTTGTTAATAAGCACCTATTTTCCTAACAAATTCTCACATAGGCTGGAGAAACAGTTTCAATTCCCAGCACCCCGCATAATCCTCTAATCCCTGCTCAACATGATCTCTGAGCAGGTGTACCCTGTGTCTCCCTCCAGTAAAATGGTTCTCACAGAACTTCTTGCCTTTAATATTGCACCGATTACTTTGTGTTCTTGTTTGCTTGTTTAAATAATCTCACCCACTTGTTTATGAACTTATTGAAATAATGGGTTGACCTCAAATTAAGGTGAAGCATTGAAATGCTTGTATCTAATCCATGCATCGCTATAAATGCTTTTATTTTTATTAGTTTTTTTTAAATTGCTTTATTTAAGTGTTATGGTTGCAAAATTGTTCATTGTTGGGTTTCATCTATACAATGTAAATCATCCTTCACTAGTACACTTATCCTGACACTAATTCCCTCCCACACATTCCCCCAACTTGCTTGAAGGCAGGCAATGGGCAATGGAGAGATGCCTTGTCCTTTAGTTTCTCCACTTTCAGCACCAAGTTCTTGTCTAGAGTGGTCAGTTCCACCTATCATTATCCTGATAGACCCTTCTCTGTTCTAGCTACATTCACCAATCTTTGTGGTAAACTTTCTACTTGATTTTTGCATTTATTGTCTCTGGATATTATCACCATACTACCTCTTGTTTTCCTTATATTTCCAAATGAGTAAATTATTCTATGTTTATCTAATTCTCTCTGGCTCATTTCACCCAGCATAATAGTGTCTATGTTCAGCCATGTATAAGAAATTTCATGACTCCATTTTTTTCCTAACAGCTTCATAATATTCCATTATGTAGATGTACCTGGGTTTCTTTAGCCACTCATTTGTTGTTGGACAACTGTTTTACTTAATCATCAGACTGTTGGAGTTAATAAATTAATGTTATTTAAACTTTTCATCCAAAATCACTTACTTTTTAAACTTTATTATTTATTCTTTTTTAAAATTTAGTTCCTGTAATTTCATAATTGAGTTTCAGGCATTCAGTTTCTTAACACTAATGCCTTCATCAATTTCTTCTTCCCCCTATCAATGTACCTCTCTCCACTTAACAATCTGTTTCTAGGAGAGGCACTTTTTAAAAAAATATGTATAAGTTGCTTTTTTTAAGTTTAATACTTTAATCTGTCTGCCAACAAGATCCCACATACTGACCAGCCAGGACCACCTCCCTAAGGAGATGAGCACCATCCAACATCATGAGGAAGATTATATAGGAAAAGAATATTCCCTGCAATTTCAACACCTAAAAATGATCAGATCAACTAGACAGAGGAATATTACTTAAACAAATCAGGCCCTGGAGCAATAAATAGTATAGCTCTGTCCTTGTTATCTGTAAGGATAACACAGAAGATAAACAACAGAAACCACAGCATTATAGCATTATACCTGTTCTCTGAGCATTTTTTTTGGCATCTGTAAAGTCACACTATCAGTCCTCCCACTAATGCTTGGGTTCAGTTACAGCAATAAACACAGCTCTGAGTTACTTCTATTCAGGTAAAGTTCTAGATAGGCTAATTATTGCATTTACAACTTTCAGTTCTTTATGATCTGATCTTTTACAACCAATAAGCACATTTCTGTATAGGTTACCCGAAAGAAGTGGGCTTAAGTTTGGCCTACTAGAATGCAATTAGTTAAATCAGCTACAGAAAAATAATTTCTCTATCCTCCTTCACCTTGAATCTTGCCAGATATTTGAATAATTTTTGGCCTGTTTTGTTGCATAAGCACAGCAATGTTGGAGAAATCTCCATCTGGGGCACCCTATTATTTACAGAGAATTTCTGAGGACATTCTCAGAACAGAGAAGGGGAGAAGAGGTGATTCACCAATAAAAGCACCAATACTTCACCTGTCGAGTCATGGTCACCCAGGCATGGTCGATATAAAGATGAGATGGTCAGGTCAGCATGATTATCTGAAGGATGGCCTTGGGCATCTCACCCTCTGTAGGTTGCTTGCCCCACCCCACTTCAAAGCTGGGAAAGATCCTGACCTCTGGAACTTTTCTTGAGGCTGAGAGCAGAGCCCAGGCTGTGGCCAGTCAGTACAGATCCAGAAACTCCTAGATCTTCGATTTCCTCAGGTCATTCCATCCTGTTGTGTCAGCCAAGTGCTTAACAATAAGGACCTACTTGTCACTCTATGTCAACCCCTTTCAATTTTGTTCCCCTGAAAGAGTCCCCTTTGGAGTCCCCTAGCTGACATTTAAGATTTCCTGTCTACAAGAGGAGTGATCCCCACTACAGAGAGGAAAACTTCCTGCCTGTATGCAAATCAACATAGTGCCATGAAACATCAAAAATACTGAAGGTGCCAAGAAAAGAGAAAAAAGCAATGTTTCTCAATTTACAGAACACACAGAACAACCATTATGCATGTAATTTTAAATCTCATTTGGAAAACCTAGATTTCCTGTAATTTCTACAAATCCAATTTTTCTAAGAGCACTGTAACATGAGTCTAGAGAATCTAAGCTCCTTTACTATGGAATCCTCTATAATAAACATTAGGTCATTTCTAATTTAGAGATATACCAATAACAATACAGTTTGCTCATACAGCTTTGTTCCAACACAACCCTCAAGCCTCCTGCACATTATTTTGTTGTTTTTAACTTTTTTGCATAAAACACTCATCTGCACTCCTTTATTTTCTAACCCTTCTTCATCCTGAGGGCAGTTTGCTGCCCTACCTGCCACATGCACCCAGCTCAGAGAACTAGAGGGCCTTTTTTGGTTCGGTGCTCCAACTTCTTCTGAAGAAAAACCAACTTACCAAATAAACAGCCTAGACCCCAGCATTAAGGCCCTAGCAGAGAAGTTTTAAACCTCCTGCTGCTAATTTGGAACCAAATTGCTAAATATTCTGGCACCTAGCAGGACCAAATTGTTTTTTATGGTTCTTATTAAAGATCTTAAACCAGGTCTGCTGGTTCCTTTCCTTCAAATATCCACAACCTAGCACCATAGAGATTTTCACATTAAAGCTATCTTAAGACCAACATTAAGTTTGATGTGATAAATTTGACATGGAATGAGTTACCTTAACAATATCATGCACTCACAAAATCAACAATATTGTCTAAAGGGCCAAACACAATAATTTGCAATATTTTGCACACAATTCTTCATTCTTAGAAACCTCTAATGTCAGAGAAATTTTCTCCAGTAGAAATTTAAAAGGCCCGTTTTTTCCCACCCTTTGAACTCCAGCCAAGGAAACAAAGGCATTTCCCCTCAGCCAAATTGTTCCTTTAAAGGACTCCACCCCAGATGGAGTTTGTTTTGTGTTTACAGACAATAAACCCTAGGGGATTAGGTGTTGGGAACTTTTCCCTTTTCAGCTAAATTTCAGTAGAAAATTCCCAAGGACCATTTTTTCCCCTTTCTTTTCTCTCTGCAGCAAATTTTCAACCTAAAAAGTGGCAAGGCAAATAGCTTCCATGATCTTTTTGATTCCACTCTCCCCTTCTATATACACATGCAGATAATTTCATCTTCTACCTCCACCTAAGCATGGCAGGAAAGCAGCTGAGATAGTTGCAAAGTCTAAACTTTCTCCAGGGCAAATTTGGGTCCTGATGGCCATTGAGAAGCCCAGAGTTTAGACCCTCCACCACTGTTCTGTCTTGTCTCTAGGAGAGTAATATCAGACTTACAAAGCAAGTTATACAGAGACACAAGGCCGACACAACGTACAATTTCTGCTGAACTCAAACCAAATTCCACCAACCCTAAGGGAGAGGTGACATTCTCTCTAGAATTTCTCTCCATGTTCTGACCAGAGAAAACGCAGAACACAGAACAGATACAAAGTGACTGGACTCTCAGTGGAAGTTAAACTCATGAGGACCTATGTGCACCCAATCCACATACCACCATAGGTGCCAGACACAAAGACAGATAGTGGAAGCCCTGGTGGGACTCAAACCCACTTATCACCCCCGAGTGGTGAATCTAGTGCACACCCGAGAGAGATTCGAACCCAAGGGACACTTAGTGGGATTCAAAACTATGTGTGAGCCCCCCTGTTGTGACCCCTAGAAGGACTAGGGCGTCCCTCTAGCCTCCTGCCCTGAAGAGTTCCCCCTAGGGCTTTCCTGGAGTTCCATTTCCTTAGGCCTTTACATACCTCGAAGGTGTCCCATTGTATGTTCATGGACTCAGCAGCCTTCTTGGCGACTTAATCATGTCACTTCTATCCCAGGATAGCTCTGATCTGAAATAGTTTGAAGAGAGACCACACAACTGGAATAAAGTTTAATACTTTAATCCTTCTGCCAACAAGACCCCACACTGGCCAGCCAGGAGACCATATCCCAAAGGATATGAGCCTAATGTAAGTTTTTGCACTGTGGTTTGCAATATTGTTGTTGATAGGGTTTCATACACTTTACCATCTTTCAACTCCACATCCTCCTCCAGATTGAACTCTTTACATTACTTATTATTACTTACATTCCTATTCTATAGCCCATCCCCTCAAATTAAATATTGAATACTATTTATGACAATTATGAGGTATATAAAGTAAACTAATGATAAGCTTTTGGGAGGAAACGTTTTTCAAAAATATTGAATATATTTCACAGATAAAATATAATATATCCTTTAATTTATTTTATGTACACTCTCAATAGTATTGCTTCATATTTGCAGCACTAGGCCCACTACTAGAGTTCCAGGATCCCTCTACTATTATTCAAAAGCCCTTTGGTCTCCTTACACCCTTCAGTGCTCTAAGTTTCAAGGTGTGGGTATTACCAAAGCCATTACATATACAAGGCAAATATTCTATCATTTGAGCTTATCTCCCCTTTAGGTTTTGATTTTAAAAAGCAGATACTATGCAGCTTAAGGACCAGTCCCTAGTAGGAAGTTTGCCACAAAGAGTAGCGATTACGTGTTCCACGGTATTTTAAATTTTTCAGATCATCATAGTAACTAAATAGTGTTCCACTCAAATTACCCCATGTAAACAGTATTTCAAATTTCATTTCTTTTGTACTCAATATAAGTTATGCCAAGCTTTTGTGAAAAGTTGAGAGGAAATTCTCAAAGAATTGAGAGAGGAAGAATACTTCTAAATTGCATTGCCACTATTGATTGCCTGAAATAGTATCTGTAGCTACAGAGAAACTGACAACCAAGAGGAGAAAGAATTCAGCAGAAAGGGAAGGGGACTCGTTATCTGAGGTTCCAGATTTTATTTTATTTTATTTTATCATAAATCAGTAGTTTGCTCCATGAAAAGGCTTAAAGAGAAGGCATAGCCTACTCTTAGGGTCTATTTTGAGGCTCATTTCTCCTAGTCACAAGGAAAGTCTTCCTCTTGCAGAAAGTGTTCAATTTCCCACCCCCCATCTGGGGCTTAGCTTCAGGAAGAAATTTATTCATGTCCATGTGGCCCAGGCTGCCCTGAAGAGAGTGTCAATAGGAAAGGTCACCCACTGATATGCTGCCAGACAGCTATTTCTTCAAGCCAAAATGTGTTTGGCCCCTCCTCGGGGGCAGAGGCATTTAAGTTAAATGTTATAGATGTGAAAGCATGGCAATGAGCAGGTTGGATTTGCAAAAAGGCTCAATGTAGGAATAAAAATGCTACCTAAAACAATGGAATTTATTTTCTTAGCAAAGAGTAGTTTTTAAGACAAAAATAAAAATAATTTAGAGCTGAAAAGTCCATGCCTCCATACTCCAAATCTATTTTAACAGCCTAACCTTTATTCTTTTTAAATCGAATACATATTTTTCTGGTCTCCTTCTTGTGACTCCACATATTCCATTCCTATTTGAAGCCTCCTCATATTTATATTATTTCTATAAAGATTCAGTGAATATTTTCTCTTGATATTTTTCTTTAAAAGCACAGATATAATTTTGTTCTAATTATTGACTTAGAATTCCAATAGTCCTCTTTATTATTTATAGTGTGTTTATATTTTAATGTAAGTACATATTTTAATGTAACATAGCCTATAAGGTATACATTTATAAATAATATATATTTATATACATTTATACAGTAATATAGCCTATCCATTCCTGAAATGTATTGCTTAGAATCCAGTAAGATCCAATTTGCAAATATAGTAGACAACTTGTAATTGAGTTGTCTTAACGATCTAGCAGCTCATAGGATCATCTGGTTAGGGAAGAAAAACAAAATTGGTGTATTTCCCAATGAAAGAAGAAATCTACCTCCTTTTAATGGGACATAGATTTCAATACTTTTTTTTATTTTAACAGACATTTATTAGAATATATAATGGCAAATCTTACACAGTGATACTTAAGGTACATGGTGACAATAAATGAGGGCCTTTCCACCAGTGTTGTCCTCCCTTCATCCCTATTCCCAAGCATATATCCCTTATAACCCTCCTTTATCCCCTAGTATGCTAATGCATCTAAAAGCATATATGTTAACCCTAACGTAAACCTTTTTTTTTCCAGTTCCAGATATTTTTACTAGTGGTTTCTTAAAGGTTTGGAGTCAAGGGGATTTCAATACATTTTTTAATAGTGGATATAATTAGGTATCTATTGGTGAAGCCTCACTTTATCACCTACTTATTTTTCAGTTAAAATCTTGAATTTGTTATTGAAAAGTTGGAATTAGCTGAAATGTAAGAATAGTACATAGGGGCAGGGCGGTGGCGCTGGAGGTAAGGTTCCATCCCCCGGTTTCCCATATGGTCTCCCAAGCCAGGAGCGACTTCTGAGCACATAGCCATGAGTAACCCCTGAGCGTCACTGGGTGTGGCCCAAACCCCCCTCCAAAAAAAGAATAGTACATAGGGGTAGAGCAATGAATTTGAATCAAATAAATAATTTCAACTTTTGACATTTAAAAGACAGAAGAATAGTGAAGCTAGGAACTTTTAATAACATATAATATGGATTTCATCAGAGTGATTTGTGTGCCAATAGCATTCATATTATTTAAGTCATAAAGGCACATTGGGGTCCAACTCCAATGAGAAACATACAATTACATCAAAGTTTGTACAACCACATAAGATGGACTGGTGGAAATATAGTGAGAGATTGGCAATAAAATGATACTCTGAAGAAATGAAATCTGAGATATGGGTCTGAATTTGCTTGAGGACTTTGTAAATAGAACCCAATGGAGTGAAATGGAAGAAGAAATTAATAGAAGACACTATCGCAACTACTGTGGCAGTTGAAGGAAAGGAAGAAATTAAAGATTTTACAATTTTGACCTCAATAATGGAAGAATAATAGTGATTTTTCAATAGAAAAGATAAGTTTTGACTACAGAACTTAAATATCATATAGATGAAATAAAGTGAAAAAAAATCACTGTTTTTCAAAAAAGTCATCAGAAATAAGTATTACTAAACATACTCATTATCATGAGTATAATGTATATGGCATGCATGAACTATTTTAAATAGAGGTCTTTATTATCTCTATATTTCTTTCTATTTACAAATGTTTGATAACCAAAATGTATACTCTATAAATTCAAAGGTCAAAAGGTATGCTGAGATGAGTGAGGGTCCTTTTCTACTGAATTATGAAGGATATGCACTTCTTAGTAAATGATTAGATAATCTCTTGAAGGGTTTCACCACAGTGGCAATAGACTTTTTCATATATGTTAAGTAAAAATAAAGTAATAAGGAGGTTGAAAATGGTGTGAAGATTTTTTTATTTTAATAATGTAAGTCAATTATTAAATTTTTCAAGGCTGGCAAATATTGAATCATTTAAAATATGCATAACTTTTTATTTTAAAAATACCCTTTATCTGTTTGTTAATTCAAAATACTATTGACTGTTTCCCTTGATAAAAACTGATGGGGGAATACAAATTGTATAAACGAGGACTGATTGGTTACTGCATAGACAAATCCCTCCTTCTAACAGATTCATGATTAAAGCAATTTTAAGATTTAAATTAATTTTCTGTCTCTATGTACCATTTCTTTTAATTCTTCCATGCTCATTTACTATTCTGAGACGTATTTTATATAATTCATTTATGTGAATGAATACATCCATGCTACAGGTTTTTATGTGTTGATTCTGTAGTTTTCTACATCACTTTATTGCTTTGTTGTTTTTAATAGATTTTTGCAGGTGTCTGTATTGGTTTCTATGTATAATGTCATGTTAGTTGCAAATATTGATAATTAAAATAATCTCAAAATAAAACATTAATAACCCCATCAAAAACTGGGGAGAGAAGATGAATAGACCCTTCCCCCAAAGCCTTGGAATTGGTCAACATTGGCTAAGATATGGTGAAAAGAAACAAAAGAAACATTCATTCTTGATTGATAAGAATCATCTTGTTCAGCCTTTCTAGAAAGTAGGATGGATATTTGTCAAAGAAGTAAAATATTGAGTTTCATATGAGCCAGAATTCTACATTGTGGACTACAACCCCAAACATAAAAGTCAAAAGTATATATTCACATGTATGTTTATAACAGCACATAATACACAAACCAAGGCTATATTAATACAAATATAAGATAACCTCTAAATTATGTAAAATAGGAACATACAAGAGAACCCAGAGCACTGAATAATAACAAACCTCTTATTAGAATGAAAAGACATTATTAAATCATGGAAGAAAGAGGATCAGGTTTGAGTTATGTAAGAATAATGGTGGAGGTGACTTCATGAGGAAATAAAATCCCACCTGTAAAGCAAAGTGTGTTAAGTTAATGGTATTTTCTGAACAGGAGCTGAACTGTTTTTAGCATTCAGCTAAGGAATTTTTGCAGTAGGTGTTCAGCTACTTAAATTATTCTAAACATTCATCATTAGACAACTGGATTTCTTTCCCTGATTTTGTAATCTAAAACAGATAGGCTGTTGAACATTCCACGTTCAAGTTTTGGAGGGTGGTGGGGAGGGGATGAATCTTCATTGTTTATTTTAAAATAAAATAAGTTCTTGACTTCTCAAAAAAAAAAAAAAAAGAAGAATGGTGGAGGGTCTTGAGCACTTTGATAATGGTGATATGTAGTAATTCCTAAACTTTAACACTATAGAATCACCTAATCTATAATGATAAAAACAAATAATGAAATGAATATTGAAAGTCATCCTATCATAAAATGTCAAATGAATGATAAAATGACAAAACTGACCAGTAGAACAGCACATAGTCATTCCCTTTGCTTTTCTAAATGACTTTGTAAAGTAGTAATTTCATTTAAGCATTTTGCATTTAAAACTATGCATAGAATTTAACTTTTTTTTTTTTGGGGGGGGCCACAGCCGGCAGTGCTCAGGGGTTACTCCTGGCTGTCTGCTCAGAAATAGCTACTAGCAGGCACGGGGGACCATATGGGACACCGGAATTCGAACCAACCACCTTTGGCCCCAGATCGGCTGCTTGCAAGGCAAATGCCACTGTGCTATCTCTCCAGACCCAAAATTAAAATATTTTTAATAAAAAAGAAACAATTCTATTTTTAAAATTCCCAAATCAACACTGACAAGATGAGCAGCACTAAAATTTCTTGAGTGAGTTAGCAGATATAGTTCAAATTTAGAAATCATCTTTAAAATTTTGTAACTCCTCATTATGATAAAAAAAAATTGAAAGGAGAGGCCAGACCAGTGGCAGAGTGGTAGGGTGTTTGCCTTGCACACGGCTAACCTAGAATGGACCACGATTCTAACCTCAACTTCCATATGGTCCCCCAAGCCAGGAGTCATTTCTGGCACAGCACCAGGAGTAAACCCTAAGCATCACAGTGTGTGATGCAAAAAAAGGGAGGGGGGTGAAGAAAATTCAATTTATTTATCTTGATAAATTCCTAGAAAATTTATGAAGGCATTACTTAAAATAATAAAATTGTTTAGATATTTCCTTAGATTCTATTTTCTTTCAGAAATAAAAGTAGTAGAACGATGAGCTACTACACCATTTTTGGGGGAGTCACAGTTGACAGTGCTTAGGGCTTACTGCTAATTCTATGGTCAGGAACCATTCATGGGGAAATAGGGGGAACATACATACCATACAGGGAATTGAGGAACAAACCTGAGTCTGTCTTGTGCAACAGAAATGCCCTATCCACCATCTATCAGTTTTGCCCAACTTCAATATTTTTATTTACTTATTTGGTGTTTACTAAAAGTGAGTGTTTTTTTAGCTTAGAATAATATTACCATTTAATGAAAAGACTGTAAAAGAAGCCTACATAAGGAAGATAGTGTCAAGTGTATATGCCAGACATCCAAGTGATGTTCACTATTAGGAAGTTTGATATGTAAGTTAGAAGTTTAGAAGGTAAAGGGAATATGGAAAACAGGCAAATACTGGGTAAAGGCCATTTTTAATATAATTTTTATTTTGAACATAGTGGCTTACATATTGTTGACAATAATATTTTAGGTACATATGAATATATCAGGGGAGTTCCCATCACCAAATTGTCCTCCCTATACCTCCGTTCCTATCCTACCTCCCATATTCTCCTCCCTCATCCCTGGGGCTGCTATATTATGTGGTTCCCTCTGAGCCTAGCTTACTACTTAGTGGCCCTACACCTGTTTGGTCTTGATACCTCCCCTGTTTTCTCCTCTAACTGGGAGGCGGGACTAGATAATTCAAGTTATGTGGTTTTGTTTGAGGAAGAGAAAAGTGATAAACTGGGGTAAAAATCAAATACGCTGAAAATGGGCGAGTCCTTCTAGAGGCTTGAGAGATGAAGGCTTGAGAGGTTTGAGAGACAAAGGGGAAAAAAGAAGGTGAAACACCGCAACAGTACAACAAGAAGTGTCAAATAAAATATCCAGTAAGCACTCCAACAATAAAGATAAGCACCACATAAAAGCCATGGCCTTGAGATAAAAAAAACATGGCAGAGCACATAAAGAAAAAGAAGAAAATAAATAAAAAATATAAATGGAGACAACAACTTCAATAACCATACCAAAATGAAGAAATTGACAAAACCTAGATAGATAAAAAATAAATAAAAATAAAAAACGCTTTGTGCTTTCTTTTTTTGCCTCATTTTTCTTTTCTCCTACTGCACAGGCACAGTAAATATTGGGGTCATTCGAAAAGGAATTCCCTGATCTAAGAGATACAGGGTTTCTCCACCCTTGAAGTATTTTGTCCTGGGATTAACTATAAACTCCTTTCAGGTTCATTTACTCTCCTCTTGGTGTTTTCGTGGTGTTCAGAAGACTTCTGCTCTGTCCTGGGTGATAAAATCAGACCTCTGTATCTAGAGATCTCGGTATCCGCACAGGTCAAGGGGTGTAACTTATGATGAAGTCTTTCTGCTCCTTCAGTGTCTTTTTAATCCATCTTCTGTGGTTTGTGTTCTTGGTCTTTGCGCTGATCCTAGGATGGAGCCTAGGATAATGTCTTTCGTTATGTTTCCAGAAAACCCATTCCATTGCGATTGTCTCAGATGGACCTTTGGAACTGGATATCATGGTTGTTGTGAAGGTCATAGCTTAAACCCTAGACTAGGGCTTTTTTATTGGTCCCAGAATACATATAGTCTGGTCATGGTTCTATCAGCCAGTCATCTGTAAAACGCAATCTTGACTTTTGGACAGACCAAAGGGTGACAAGTCTTCTGATTTTGTCTTATCCTCAGCTGGAGGGGTAGGGTAACCTACTCTTAGGTCAAGTTGTTCCCATTTTCCTCGTTGTCAGGGTATCATATTAGAGCTGGCACTTGTTGGAGTCCCAGCAGTATTAAGGATGTCCCAGATGGGATATGTTTCCTGTAGCTGTTGGTGAAGAACTGTGCCATTTCTATATCTGGAATCCAGGGTTCAAGGCTGGATGGATGGATGGTGTCTAATCACCTGGGGTCTAAGTTGAGTCCATGTGACATATTTTCAAGGTGAGAGATGTCCCTGTATTGTAAACAAGTATGTATGAGTTCTTATCCCTAGTAGATAAGAGTTTGTTTTTTTATACATAAGATTTCCCCTTTTTTTAGTATGTCTTTGCAGGGGGAAATGGTGCTACATTATATTGCCGGTGCATTTGGGGGTGGAAAAAGAAGAAAATGGAAACAGGTCACACACCATAAAAAAGATAAAAATTGAAATAAAAATATATGTGCTCATATATATGTATATATATATGAAGAACAAAGATTTAAAAAATGAAGTAACAAAGTAATTAAAGGAACAAAATGATGCAATAGACTATCTCAAGTTTGGGGAAAAACAGGTAAAGAGGTAGTGTAATACAGGTCTTATACTTATGATGGAAGTATAGGTTTCCCCGTTTTTGTTTTTTTTTTTTGAGATTTTCATGTGGTGTGTGGGTTCCCGGGTGCCGGTAAAGGCCATTTAATATTAGGATTTAGAGAACTTTGATTAAAGTTGAAGATAATTGAAAATGGAATCATTTTATAATTAATATGACAATTCTTAAGATTCACGTGGTATTTTGTGACCACAATATCGAGATTTCCTAAGGAGTTTAAGCAGAGAAAGAAGACATTTAAGACTATGATGTAGGGTTCTCCCACATTTAGAAGTTAAAATTAGGAGATATCAGCAGAGGAAACAGAAGAAATAGACAGTTAAAATAGCAGTATGTGATAAATGCTGAGTGGAAACAGAGACAAATGCCATAGAAAAATTATGTAAGAAAAGGACTAAATTTGAAGTGACATTTGAAAACAAAGATCGCTGGTGAGTTTGACAAGACCTGTGAAGTTGAGATAAAATCAAGACTGAGGAAGATTTTAAAGAAAATCAAAAAAGGGAAATAAAAGCATTGTAAATGACTCTTAGTGAGTTTTACTTGAGGGATGAGAATTCAAGCATTAGGAGAAGGATGTGGGGTCCAAATAAGGTATTAAATATGATGACAGGAGGGTCAGAGAGATACAATGCAGAAAGTATTGCTCTTTCTTGCATGTGACTGACTTGGGCTCAATCCCCAGCGTGATTCCTAAGTGCAGATCCAGGGATATATCCTGAATACTGCCAAGTGTGTCCCTCCTTACCCACCCCACCTCCAAATGATGTCATATTGTGATGTCCACTAGCAACAGAAATGATCCAAAAAAAATTATACAGTAAATAGAATGGGCAATTCAGGAAGTAAGCCTCTGAGCATCTGGGTATGAAAAGCTATCTTATTGTTTTTCTTTTTCAAGGAGAATTACATGGGTAGTGATACAGACTAACCTATTTTATGATTTAATTATTTTCTGGTTACTTTAGGTCTCTCCCTTGCCCCATCCCAAGTGAAAATGTCACTATCTGAGATGAAGGATGTGAAAGAGCTGTGGTAAAGGCATAAGAAGAAATAAAAATATGTTAATTGGCCACTTAGGATATGTAATCAGTTGTCAGCTTTATCAAGTTCCCCTCTTGATCTTTTCAGCAATCTTTGAAAAACTGCAATAACTTGCTTGCGAAGGAAAGATTCCTTTTTGTCTTTGCCTATTATAACTTGTCTTACATCAGACTGTATCAGGCTATAATGACATACAGGTGGTCTTGGTAGTCTAGTAATTTTGTATTCCTTCAAAACGTTATAGAATAAGTGAGATGATACGGATCTTATTATAATGTATACTATGAATTGACTCCTAGGAAGTTGCCCAGCTGACTTACTCCTTAACTGAACTAGATCCAAATGGCCATTCATATTGAGAAATGGCTGAGCATTGGAGGTGAAAGGTTGAGTGAGCCAGAAACTAAGAGCTGTCAAATTTGACCTGGGCAGCCTGAATAATCATGCTCCTAATTCCAACTTTTGAACAGTTACTTGGTCTTTATAGATAGTCCCATGTCTTCTAGAATTGGATGTGAGGATATTTAGGATATTTAATGGGACTTTAAATTCCAAAGTAGATGGCAATTCTATTATCAATCATGTATTACCAAAAGAGATTGAGTATTGTTATGGCAGGAGAGAAAGAACACATTACAGAATAATGCTCAGCATTTTTTATATCTGAAAGAAATGCTGATCTCATTTTACTAGCAGCTACTGCCTGTAACACCTCTTGCACATTAACTCATTTAGCAGAACCAATTGTCAATAGCCTCTGAGTCTTCTCTAGCAGGAATGGGAGAAAGAAAACTCTGATCTCTCTTCTTCAGTTATTCTTGCCTAGAAGACCAGTTTTAATCTCAATTTCTCTCTCTTTGTTGGAGAAAGTACTCTGATTTCTCTGAATGTTCTTAGGGCTGTCTGGTATGCTGCACATAGATACAGTTTTATTGTACATCCTCCATTGTGCTGATTTTTCTAGATCTTTGCAGAAGTTAAAATAAGTTCTATGCCAGCTGACCTGTTATCGGAGTTCTTGCCTTTGAGCCATATTTCATGTCTTAATTAGCTCTAAAAATGTCTGACCTAAGTTCAGGTAAAAAATTATGTCTTGATGTTCTTTACCTCATGTTCAATTCTACCCAAACATACATGATTCTTCAGCAATACATTTTACCAAATAAAGGAATTAAGCATCTTCACTTAGTTTGGAATTCATGAAAATGTTGGCAAGGATGAAGATAGGGGCAGAGTTAATTCCTTAGTGATTTTCTGCAAATGAGCATTGGCTAAGTTACAACAAAATTAATGTAAAATTAAATATTACAGTAAGGCTGTTATCAAAGGAGGTCACGGTGATGAATGGCCTATTTAAATGAGACCACCACAAGGAATTAAAGCTGGAACCTATTAATCCCAGTCAGTTTGCAAGACTCCATTTTTATGCAGATTAAACTATATTTCAGGCTGATAAATCAGCATGACGTTTCCTGAGACAGGAGCCAAATTTCCTTTCCAGTATGTATTTTATTTCCATGTGGGGCCACAGCTGGGTTGATACAGCTTAGACAGAATGTCCAGCAATGGACAGTCATGATAAAAATTATAGTGGCACATTATTGTTTGGTTCATATTGCTGGACCTCTAGTCTGACTTCTGTCTTTTAGGATGACAGCCAGGGAATCCAGGCTTGCCAATGACTGTGGAATTATTTATCTGTTGCTTGTGTTGGCATTGGATGTATATTCTTGCTGCGTTTCTCTTAGGAGTCCAAATATATATTTAAAATTTTTCCTTTGGAAAATTCTGGTTTCACTAGTAAATGTGTTTGCTCTCCCTAAACTAAAAGACATAAATATAATACCTTTTTGAAAAATCATGTCCTCTAAATAATACTTCAGGTAACGCAGGTACATTACATAATTTGCCCAATTGAAAATGGTTGGCTCTAGAATATGGGACAGAATGGAATGATGGATAACACAAGTGGGAGTGAGGGCAGCTAGTGTAGCCTTATACTAACCAGCTCTCTGACCTTAGACAAATCACTAAGATTGAAACATATAGCACAGCACATAGTGCTTGATAGGCTTTCAATGGATATTTAGTATTCATGGGAGTGAAGTTAACTTCTCTGATCTCAGACTTCTTTCTAAATTAGGCAGCATATCTTGCATGGGTGGAAAAGTGTGACAACTGCAATTGACCCACTTGCCTTAGCAAATAAGTCAGCTTTCTTTCAGAGGTTTCAACACATGTTCTGAATGAACAACTTCCTGTCCTGGTTTACTTCAATATGATTTAATGTTTTAAAGTTTTTGAAAATGCTCTCATCTCTGATAATTCAGTAAGTCTTTACAGCTAGGAAGAGTAGTTAGTTCATTTGATGAGGACAAACAGGGCTGAAGTGGTGCCTTCTCCAAAGGCACAGTACATTAGCACATCCACAGTGAATAAATTCAGATCTCTCATATCTATTTATTTCTTTTCATTCTTTTAAATTTCTTTTTTTAATCTCATATCTAGACCACCCCTTTCCTCTTATCATGACTAGCACAAAATGAAGCTGTTTTCCTGTTTCCTCGAGCAACAACTTAGAAGGTAAAGCTATTTCATAGAAAAAGAGGAGCTTAAAAGTCTTCAAAGCTTATTATTGTCGGGGCAGGAGCAGTGTATCATTGGTCGGGAGTTTGCCTTGCATGTGGCTGACCTAGGATGGACCAAAGTTCAATCCCCCAAGCCAGGAGCGATTTCAGAGCCAGGAGTAACCCCTGAGCATCACCAGTATGCCCCCCCCCCAAAAAAAACAAAAAACAAAAACGAAAAACCCAAATCTTAACTTGAACACCTGGAGGGAGCTGAAATTATATATCAAGGTGTAGTTATGGCTGCTTGCTCAGACTTTTTATTTTCTAAAACCACTGACTAACCAATAAAATAGTGAATGAACCGGGAGTGAAAGTAATAGGTTTCAGTCCCCCAAAGTATTGCACTGAAGTTGTATCATGACCCAGTTATGTCATGAGCAGAAAGTCTATAGAAGGAAAATACCCTGGAACTTGTCCAGCGTAGAAGTGAAGCCACATGGAAGGTGAGGACTAGTTGCTGTCACTTCAGCAGGAAGCAGGTTCCTAGCTGTGCGCCATCTTGGGAGTTTGTAACACTGCCAGTGCTAAGGAGAGGTCCTACTTTAAAGGGTGATGTTTTAAATACTACAACTCTCACCACTAAATGCATGAATAATATCTATCCAATAAGGGTACGTAAGATTCTTTCAATGGGAAACAATGACAAATAGATCTGTAATTGTAGGGTGGAATTAAAACTTAATATACCTGATACAAAATGTACTTATTAAAAAAATGCCAATTTAGGGGCCGGGCGGTGGCGCTGGAGGTAAGGTGCCTGTGCTAACCTAGGACGGACTGCGGTTCGATCCCCCAGTTCCCCATATGGTCCCCCGTGCCTGCCAGGAGTGACTTCTGAGCGAACAGCCAGGAGTAACCCCTGAGCATCACTGGGTGTGGCCTAAAAACCAAAAAAAAAAAAGCCAATTTATATGATAGGTGGAATGTATTTATAAAGGAAGGTAGAAATTGGGGTTACCACTCACATACACAACCTTACATAGTCTCTTGACTCTTGCTTTGTTTTCTCTGCCTAGAATCTAATAATTGCTACTTTTTGTTCTTTCTCAAGAGAGGACTCAAAGCTTGCCTATGTGTGGAACCTTCTATGATTCTCTGTTATGTTGCTTAGATTTTATTTGCATATTCTTCAAGGGACCTGGAGTATACCACAGAAAATTGTACAATGTGATATATTCTAATATATGATGTTATATAATTATGTACAGTTCTTTTAAGGAATGCAAATAAAAGATGGTATTATGGTAAATGTCATTTTATTTTTAGTTTTCAAATACTTATGATTTTATTAATGTGAAACATATAATCCTAGCTTTGGAAATAAATGATAAAGGGCAGATGATAAAAGGACCTAAACCATCTTTACATAAATTAATTGCTTAACTGTTTTTCTTCTAAATTTCAGAATAAAGTCTGATGCAATTTTTCTATATATTGGTGAAAATATGATCTATCTGCAAACATGCTCGTCTGAATAATTTGTTGAATAAGGAAAATATCTCACATTTAGACTCAAGGAGGAAAGAAGGACCCTACAACCTGGAAATAAAATTAAATGTTTTCCTGAGTCAAAGATTATCTGATATTCTAGAAAGATTAATCTAGATATCCACTTCACCTGGATGATAATATGGACATTCACTTCAGCAACAAGGCTTCAACGGAAATATTCTTAACATAGATATTGTATTATATGTACCATAAAGTGCGGGCTATTAAAATATACATAGGTAGATGAGTAGGAATAGAACGACAATGAGATAAGAGTAGGAGATGGGATCATTTTCCTGTAGATTTTCTGTAGATGCTATTAGCCTGTTCCTTGCAGTGTCACTGTAGCATTGATTCTCTTAATAGCTATCTTTTATCTACTTAAGATAACTTTATCAATATTTCATGGATCTGGATATCTTACACCTGCCTACCAAGTCCTGCCCAAAATTAGATCCTTAGAATACTAAGAGCCCATTAAACTTCAGTGGTTCATTAACTGAGATGGTTATAATACCTCATCAGCCTACATAAGCAAACCTAAATGTAAGACTGTAAATTTCAAGGTTATAAAATCAGAATGCTAGGGTCAATTAATCACAAACAGCCAACGAAGATTTAATGATTGGAACACATTATCTTCAGTAGAGAAATCCCTCCTGGCTTCTATTGAAGAAGTTTTCCTAACTCCTTCTAGTTTGACGTTGCTCAGTTTGAATGGATTTTCATGTAGAAAAAGGCTCAAACATTTAAAGTTGCTCAGTTTATTTTTAACAAGGTGAGGCTTACCTACACTAAAACAATGAGTAATAACAATTTGACATTTTTCAAACCCAATGATGTTGTAGTCACCTTCTTTTAAACTTTTAAAACAAAGTTTTCTGGCCATTTTATTTTGTTTGGCTCCTCTTGAGGATGAATTTCCACAGAGCTCCCAGGGAGGGAATGTCCTCTCAGGGTTGAATCAATCCATGGTAAATACTCCACACAGAGAGGAAGATAAGAAGAGGCAGGAAGGTAAGACACCAAGTCCTTTTCCAGCCGCCAGCAGCCCCAAACTCCAGAGCATGCTATCCAAGTAAAACTCTCTTTTATTCAGATATAAACAGCGCCTCCTACCCGAAAGGTAATAGGTGGGAAAGCACAAACCGAAGAGAAATGTTATGAAAGCCTCTAAATACTAACACTTTTGGTGCTATATGTAAAATCATCATACAGGTCACAATATATCTTTGAAGTCATAGTTACTTTGTTTAGCAGCTTAAGCAAATGACTTCTTTCCTGTGAGCTGCGGCCCAAGGCTGGCTCTCATTCCCGTGCTAAGAGTCCAGGGTTCTCTTCCCAGGAGGGAGTCTAGGGTTTGGTGCTTATTGTGAACTGAGCACAGGGTTCTGTCTTTCCTGTGAATGGAGTCCAAGATTCTCTCCTTCCCGTAAGCGGGAATTGTCTTTAAATCTGAAGTCTGCTGCTCAGTTCCTAGGACTCTGTGGTCTGCTTCTCCAAATTTCTTACCTGTTTATCCTATGTCTTTGTGTTTCATTTCAGTTTATGCATGCATGCCAGCTGCTGTACTTTTGGTCAGTTTTCTGTATACAGCTGAGGAACTCATCAGGAAGCTACTTAGCTAGTGCCCTCATTTTATGTCTGTCTTCTCTCTGTCCTTTAGTTATTTCAGCTGGCCGGTGACATACTTAGGACAGTTACCTGCATTCCAAGTAATGCAATGGTTCTAGAGCAGATGTACAAATGTAGTCCCATGATTTAAATGTAAAAACACAGAATAAGTATCATTCTCATTGCTGTGTTACCTGACTGTCCACACATGTTCTTGTATCACCCTGGTTGTAAATTTTTTCTTCTTTCATTTCAACTGAGCCTCAGCACAATCTTTCTGGATTTCATATTGAATCAATGTAACAAAAATATTTTTTTCTTTACCCAATCTTTGAGGAAGGAAGAGAGGAAGAGGAGTGAAGGATGAGGAAGAGATTGTATTTCATTGAGGTTACTAATTTTGAATTAGCTACATTTTCTTGATTTTTAAATATGTATTTATTTTCTACACATGTATGTTTGTATAATTATTATATTTAATGAATAAAATCTTATTTGGTATGGTCATATTTGTTGAATAAGGGTTGGAGCCAAAAAAGGAATATGTGTTCCATGTCTACAAATATTTGTTTACAATGAGCAGTAAAGTATTAAATACAATTGTTGGCAAATCTGAAAGAAGTTATCAATAGCATCACAATAATAGTGGGAAACCTCAACACAGCCCTGTCACCCCTTGAAGTCAATCAGGCTAAAACCCAACAAGAATATAAAAGCTCTGAAAAGAGAAATGGAAGAAAGTGGACTGTTTTATATATATCTATCTATATATATATACACACATATATAATTATAAAATATATAGGGAACTCCATCCCCAGAAAACTGTATATACATTCTTTTCCAATGCACATGGGTCATTCTTCAAGATAAACTATTTGCTGGCCCATAAAACATATCTCCATAAAGATAAAAAATTGTACAGTCTATCTCCTCAGATTACAAGGCACTGAAATTAGAAGTGAAATACACAGGGAAACAGAAGAAAAACTTTAACACCTGGATATTAAACAGCTCAGTACTTAATAACCAGTAGGCCAGAGATGAAATCAAAGAGGAAACAAAATGCAATGAAGACACAAATTATCAGAATTTGTTGGACACAGCAAAAGCAGTACTAAGAGGAAAATTTATAGCTTTGCATGCACACTTCAGAAAGAAGGGGGTGAAGAATAGTAGCGCAAGCGATTAGGGCATCTGCATTGCACTAGCCAACCTAGGATGGACCACAGTTTGAGCCCTGGTATCCCATATGGTCCCCAAAGTCAGGAACAATTTTAGAGTTGTTGCCAGAAGTAACTCCTGAGCATCACCTGGTGTGTACCAAAAACAGAAACAAAAACAAAAACAAAGAAAAAGAAAGAAAGAAAGAAGAAAGAAAGAAAGAAAGAAAGAAAGAAAGAAAGAAAGAAAAAGAAAGAAGAAAGAAAGAAAGAAAGAAAGAAAGAAAGAAAGAAAGAAAGAAAGAAAGAAAGAAAGGCCTATATAAAAAGTTTAATGACACAGTTTTTAAAATGAAAAAATGATCAACAAAAGGAACCAAAAATAGTTATGCAGAAGGAAATAATAAAGCTTAGAGCAGAAATCAATGAAGTGAAAATCAAAATAAAAGATCAATGAAAGCAAAAGTTGGTTCTTTGAAAAAATAAACAAGATTGATAAACCACTAGGAAAGCACATAAAAAAGAGAGAAAGAAATTTAATAAACTAGATAAGAAATGAAAGGGGGAGATCACCACAGATACTGCAGATATTTAAAGGATAATCAGAGACTATTTTGAGAAGCTATGCCACAAGCCAATGGCAAATATTATCCTCAATGGAGATAAACTAAAAGCCTTTCCTCTAAAATCTAGGACAAGACAAGGCTGCCCTCTCTCACCAATCCTATTTAACATAGTGCTGGAAGTTCTTGCCATAGCTATTATGCAAGAAAAAGATATTAAAGGCATCCAGATAGAAAAGGAAAAATAACAAAATCTCACTGTTTGCAAATGACGTGATACTGTATTAAGAAAACCCCAAATACTCTACCAAAAAGTTTCTAGAAACAAGAGATTAATTGTGGCAGGCTACAAAATTAACATGCAAAAATCAATGGCCTTGTTGTACACCAATAATAGTAGAGAAGAAATGGACATTCCCATTCACATTAGTGTCTTTTTGTTTTGTTTTGTTTTGTTTTGTTTTGTTTTTGGACCACACCCAGTAATGCTCAGGGGTTACTCCTGGCTATGCGCTCAGAAGTCGCTCCTGGCTTGGAGGGCCATATGGGAAACCGGGGGATCAAACTGTGGTCCGCCCTAGGCTAGCGCAGGCAAGGCAAGCACCTTGCCTCCAGCGCCACCTCCTGGCCCCCTTGTTTGTTTGGTTTTTGTTTGTTTGTTTGTTTTTTTTGACATTCACATTAGTGTCACACAAACTCAAATCTTGGAGTCAGCTTCACTAAAGAGGTGAAGAACCTATACAAAGAAACCTATAAAACCCTGCTTCAAGAAATAAAAGAGGACACAAGGAAATGAATACACATACCCTGTTAATGGATTATGAGGATTAACATAATTAAAATGTCAATACTCCCCAAAACATTGTACAAATTTAATGCAGTTCAACTAAGGCTACCTTTGGCATTCCTCAAAGAAGTCGAGCAAATATTTTTGAAATTCATTTGGAACAATAAACACCCATGAATTGCTAGAGAAAAAGAATAAGAATGGCATCACTTTCCCCAAGTTTAAATTGTATTACAAAAGCTATATTCATTAAAACAGCGTGGTATTGGAATAAAGACAGACCCTCAAATCAGTGTAATAGACTATAGTATTCAGAGAATGTTCCCTAGATACAATCAATTAATGTTTTTATAAAGGGGAAAGAAATGCAAAATGGAGAAAGGAAAGCCTCTTCAACAATTGGTGTTGGCTTAGCGATTTACAGATGACTGACTGCTAGAGCCATGACCGAACTGTATATATCTTGGGACCAATAAAAAAAGCCCTAGTCTAGGGTTTGAACTATGACCTGCACAACAACCATGATCCCTAGTTCCAAAGGTCTGGCAGAGACAATTGCAACGTAATGGGGCTTCTGGAAACATTGAAACAATGAAAGACACTATCCTGGGTTCCATCCTAGGATCAGGGCAAAGACCAAGACCACCAACCACAGAAGATGGATTAAAAAGACCCTGAGGGAACAGAACTTCTAGAACCGCAAAGAAAGACTTCATCATAAGTCCCACTCCTGGACCTGTGCAGATACTGAGATCTCTAGATACAGAGGTCTGATTCTATCACTCATGATGGAGCAGAAGTCTTCCAAACACCACGAAATGGGAGAGTAAATGAATCTGAATGGAGTCTATAGTTAATCCCATGACAATATACTCCAATGGTGGAGAAACCCCATATCTCTTAGGCCAAGTGAATTCTTTTTCAAATGACTCCAATATTTACTGTGCCAATGCAGAAGGGGAAAAAAAGGCAAAAAGTACCAATTTTATTTTTGATATATTATTTTTTATCTTCATTTTTTATTATTGTTTTATTTTTACTTACCTATCTACTTTTTTTTGATTTCTTGTTTTGGTGTGGTTATTGAAGTTGTTGTCCCCATTTATATATATATATATTTTTTTTCTTCTTTTCTTTTCTTTCTTTAGGTGCTCTGCCATGTTTTTTTTTATCTCAAGACCATGGCTTTTTTTGTGGTGCTTATCATTATTGTTGGAGTGCTCACTGGATATTTGACACTTCTTTTTGTACTGTTGAGGTGTATCATCTTCTTTTTCTCCTTTGTCTCTCAAACCGATGATGAGAGCCTCTAGAAGGATTCCGCCCATTTTCGGTGTATTAGACTTTTACCCCAGTTTATTACTTTTCTCTTCTTCAAACAAAACCACATAACTTGAACTATCTAGTCCTGTCTCCCAGTTAGAGGGGGGAATAAGGGAGGCACCAAGACCATGACTACTAAGTAGTAAGCTAAGTACAGAGGGGACCACATATCCTAGCAGCCCCGGAGGTGATGGACGAGAATATGGGAGGTAGGATGAAAACAGAGGTGTAGGGAGGACAAATCGGTGATGGTAATCCCCCTGATTTTATGTAAATATGTACCTAAAATATTATTGTCAACAATGAGTAAGCCACTATGATCAAAATAAAAATTATATTAAAAAATCATCTTTATAAGGTAAAAAAAATTGGTGTTGGCACAACTGGTCAGCCACTTACAAAAAAGTGAACTCTGACCTCTGACACCATGCACAAAGGTCAAATTCAAATGGATTAATGACCTTGACATCAAACTCGAAACTATAATGTATATAGAACAACACATAGGTATAACACTTAATGACATTGAGACTAAAAGCATCACCAAAGAGAAAAAAACACTCTCCAAAAAAGTGAAAGCAGAGGTAAACAGATTGAACTATGTTAAGCTAATAAGCTTTTGCACCTCAAAGGAAATAGTGCCTAGGATACAAAACCCACCCACAGAGTGGGAGAAACTATTCACCCAATACCCATCACAAAAAGGGCTAATATTTAAGATATACAAGATACTTACAGAACTTAACAAAACAAATCTAACCACCTCAAAAAATGGGGAGAAGAAATGAATAGACTTTCTCAAAGAAATGCAAATGGCCAAAAGACACACGAGAAAATGCTCCGTATCACTAATCATCAGGGAGATGCAATCAAAACAACTATGAGGAATCAACTAGATCACAGATCACAGTTGGCACACATCACAAAGACCAAGAAAAAACAGTGCTGGCAGAGATGTGTAGAGAAAGGAACTCTCATTCACTGCCTTTATGGAACACAATATGGAGATTCCTCAAAAAACTAGAAATTTGAGCTCCCATATGATCCAGTTATACTACTTCTAGGTATATACCCAAACAACATAAAAATACAATTAAAAAATCCCTTCATCACACTTATAGTCATCGCAGCACTATTTACAATAGTCTGATTCTGGAAACAACCAAGATGCCCCTCAACTGATTGATGGCTAAAGAAACTGTGGTGCAAATACACAATGGATTATTACGCAGCCATCAGGAGAGATGACGTCATGAAATTTTCCTATACATGAATGTACATGGAAACTATTATGCTGAGTGAAATAAGTCAGAGGGAGAGAGAGATATACACAGAATAGTCTCATTATTTTATGGGTTTTAAGAAAAATAAAAGACATTATTGTAATAATGCCCAGAGACAATAGAGATGAGGGTTGGAAGGACCAGCTCACTATATGAAGCTCACTACAAAGAGTGGTGAGGCAGTTAGAGAAATAACTACACTGACAACTATATACCTAACAATGTGAATGAACAAGGAATCCAAAGCCTGTCTGGAATATGGGGGGAGGAGGAAGAAAATGGGTCTCATTGGTGATGGGAATGTTGCACTGGTGAAGGGGGGGGGGTGTTCTTTATATGACTGTAACCTAGCTACAGTCATATCTATAATCAAGGTGCTTAAATAAAGATATTAAAAAGTAAAAATAAAAAATAAAATCTAGTTACATTGATTTACTAGCCTGGAGGGATATTAGCATTTTTCTTATAATGGGAAACAGGGAAAGAACACTGACCAAGAATATTAGAGGTTCAATTCAAGAATATGGGCTTAGGTTTCTATTGTGATTCCCATTTTTATTATGTCAGTATGTTCAGTGCATCTGGACTTCCTTTGGGTACAGCCTCCATGTTCCAGGTTCTTGCTTTATGGTTGATGCTGGAATTAATGGAGAATTGTTTGAATTCAGTTGATTGATTTATGTTTAGCTGAACCTTTCCCAACACAGATAATTGAGCAACATCTATTATATTATTTTCTTTACCTTTACACACGTCCTTGTGACAGGAGATTGTAATCTACACAAATACTTGTAATATAATTTTCTCAACAATCACAATCAAAGATATCACAACGAACAATAATTTTTGTTTTGGGTCACATAAAGTAGTCTTTGGGGCTTATTTTTGGCGGTATCACAGGGGAAAGAACATATGCCTTGTTAAGATTTGCAAGGCAAGCATCTCCACCCCTGCCAGTACTATATCTCCAGACTCTAGGCAACTACTTAAAATCACATCTGGTTTTCTTCTCCAAACAACTCATCACCAGGTCTCCCTTGTCCCACATACTGACTGCAATATATCCATTTCTCTTTACCATGACGCAGTTATTCTCATATATACTGTTTTATTATTTATTAGTACTGATGTTGATAATCAGTTTGGATGTGGAAACTGTTATAAAAGATCCAATAATACCTGGCATCGAAAACAATGTTAGAGGGAAGAGTTTACTCCAGAAAAATCCGGTCTCTTCACTAAGGATCACAGGCACAATTTGTATGTATTCAGCAATGAGATAAATGGGATGAATACAATGGCCAAACCTAAGGAGGTATTCTGGGAGGTCGCCGGATAATATCCCTGTTTTAACCAATCTCGAAGTCAGCAATCCTAAAAGCATTTCTGTGGAATTTGAAATGAAAATGTAGCTACTTAGTCTTTAATATTAGACAAACATAGTGCAGGCGTCTGTGGGTCGATTCTGAACAAGGTATCTTTTTTTAATGCATCACACTAGGGGGTGAAGACACATTTGAAAGAGTTTAGTATGCAGACAAAAGCTCTGTACTTTGACCTTGACTAATGCAAATTTCCACAGCAAGAAACCCACAATCAGATATATAAGTGAAGTAACAGGAACAAGAAAAGCAGATGAGGCGTATTTTTTATTTTCTTGTAACACCTTTCAGATGGATGAGAAAAATATCACTCAGACCATCATGGCTTGCTGAGGTCCATGATATATGTAGAAAATGCTAAGGCAAGTCCAGGGCCCTTAAGAGTTCTTTAGAGATTACTTATCCTTGGGCTTGCACAAGAAAATGGGTTCCAGAGAGAATAGGAACCCCTCTTTATGGTCTTAGCTCTGTGCCACTATATTTCCTTTTTCCAGGGACAAACAGACTAAGGAAAGTTTCATATAAGCTTTTTAAGAACTGCAGATGGAAAAGCTGTATCAGGATTTTCTGTCTTTCTTTTTTTTTATCTTCCGAACTTCACTGCACAAAGCATTTGGAGACATGAAATGTAAAGCATTATTAAGTGGAAGAAAAGTGATGACTTTTCTTTTTTGTTCATTCTTAATAAATTATGTGCTTTCAGCTAAAATAAATGGCTCTTGGTGTTCATAACCATTTCACACTTCATTTTAACACTTTTTGGTTGTTCCTCATCCCATGTGTGCCAGGTTTTCTTTATGAAGGTTAACATTTATTCTCCTCTGAGGTAATGGACAGTTTTGCATACTGATTACTCCCTTAAACAGAGGAATAGAAAATGGATCTAGGCACTATGCTTTTTTTTTTTTTAGGTGCTCCAAATTAGTATTTGATATTAGTCTAAGTTTACAATTAGGGGATATGGGTGCTTAGATGGAGGTAAATGTTTAACAACTAACTTTACATGAATATAAAAGATTTTACATTATAACTGTGAAAGTTGGTCTGGCATATCATTGACGTTACTTCAAGTCTTTTCTAGTCAGAAGTCTAAAATAATTGGAATAGATATTCTAAAGTAGATGGCCAGATAGAGGGACCTCTTTGAAACTGACCTTTGTGAAATAATAGAATAAAATATATCTGAATTAAAGTTTCTCTATGACCAGTCCAAAAATGACAAGGCTGGATCCCTCAGAACAGGAGAAACTTCAGCAAGAACAAAAGGCCCTGATAAAACTGAGAAAACTAAATAAAAAAATAAATAAATAAAATATTACTCATTTTTAACTAAGTTTTTCCTTGGCAATGCCATAGCAATTGGGATTCATCTACAAGGAAAGCCTTTGAGATAGATAAGCTTGGTAAGGTCCTATAATGTCAACTCACCCCAACTTTGGGCTTGTCTGTGTTCTAACACAGGAAGTGTTATTCCGTTCTTTTCTTTATGCCTAGGTATCTGTGAATAGTACTCAATTCATTACTTTCTAATATCATATATTTTTTAAAGAAAATTCCTTTCCCACTGGCTGGTTGTCACCACTCCTTGTTGGAGAAATATGGTAGGTGTCCAGTTAATGGAAGATCCTCTTACCCCAAACTTCACTCCATATTACTTCATTACACATGATTTTACTACTTCATTCCACATGCATATAGATTCTTACCACAATATCATCATATGATTTTTTCTCTTAATGTTGTCTTTAATTTGTGTATATAATTCATATGTATATGTTGAATCAGTTTTCCAGCACTAGAATGAATTTCACTTGGTCCTGATGTGTATCCAATATTTAGTTGAATTTGGTTTAAAAATTAGTTGTTACAGGGTTCAAGTAATCTATTATTTATTTTAGATTTTTAATTCTGTAAGTGTTATAAAAGTTGCTCATTGTTGCCTTATGGTAATGTTTTAATGTCTCTCTTTTCATTTCTGATTCTATTATAATTTTTCCTTCCTCTTTATTTTGTTTACCCACTAGAAAACTATTTCTTGTTTCATTGATTCTTTTTGAGTTCTATTTTATTTATTTCTGCTCTAGTTTTTGTTATTTTCTTTTATTTATAGACTTTTAATATATATTTTTGTTTTGCAGGTTAGTCTTTTTTTTTTAATTTTTATTTTGACCAAAGTGGATTACAAATCTTTCACAGTAATTTTTTAGATACGTAGTGACATTGAATCAAGTGAATTCCTACCACCAATGTTGTCTTCCCTCCACGACTTTTAAGATTTTTTATTGTTTTCAATTCTTGTTTCTGCAATTATATGTTTAATTGTGTTTTTCTTGTTTCCTGAAGTAAAGTATTACTGTTATGAGCTTTCATTTTAGAATTACTTTTAGTAGGCCTCATATATGATTTTCATTTATTTCAGGATTAAAATAAAATTCCTCTCCCATTATCTTGTAAACCTAGCAGTTATTCAGTACTTGTTGAAAAACAGAGGACAAGGATTTCATAGCTTAAATACCCAAAGGGACAAAAGAAAAAGAGAGAGGTGGGGTCAGAGAATTAGCACAGCAGGTAGGGTTTTTTCCTTGTATGCAGCAGACTGGGTTCAATGTCTGGCATCCCGTATGATTTCCTTAAGCCTGCCAGAAGTGATTTCTGAATGCAGAGTCATGAGCAACCCCTAAGCTCCATGGGTGTGCCCCAAAACAAAAGCAAACAAGCAAAATATAGAACTTTCTAGATCTAAGAGCCTGCCAATCATTGTTGCCTCTTTATTTTGATCGTATCTCCAGAAATGATATTTTTTGTTTGTTTGTTTTCTGTGCCACATATGTGACACTCAGGAGTTATTCCTGGCTATGTGCTCAGAAATCGCTCCTGGCTTTGCCAGGGGATGGAACTGCAGTCTGTCTAGGTCACCGTGTGCAAGGCAAATGCCCTACTGCTTGTGCCACTGCTCCAGTCGCACCAGAAGTGATTTTTAAAAACTTATTGTTTGAAGACTCTATAGATTTGTAATAGTTCATCATTTATATTAGAATATTAAATTCAGATGAGATTGAAAGGGAGATCTGTCTGCTTAATATAAGCATATGATATCAACTAAGATAAGGTAAGAGTTGAAGGAGTCTGTAGATTTTTCCATTAGCTTGTTATAGAACATTCACTGTGTGTCCTACAATTTGCAACTCAAAGGTTTGGAGTTGTGTATGAGTAGCATTTAATGATAAACCTTTCCAAAACTCAGTAGTTTTAAATACTTAATTTTTAAAATTGATGTCTTCCGGTTAGTTGAGTTGTTGATCATGACTGAACTCAAACTAATATTCTTCACCTATCAGTTCTCAGTATCATCCTTAGCTGTCCACCCAGGATTTTTTCCATGTACGTTAATGTTGGGACCCATTATCTTCTGCTGATGATTGTAAGTATAGAAGAGAGAAAGCAAAAAAACAACAAATAACCCCCCAAATCAGGTCTTCTTAGTAACTGAAAAATGCACTTATCACATCTAGGTGCTTTTTTCAGTCAAAAGAAATTGGTTAAAACCAAGATCAAGTGGCTTAGCTATAATTGTATGGGAAGAACTTCAAAGACAAGACAAAGTCTCAAAGTCAGATTGAGTTGGCATTACAGATGAACTCATAAAATGGAAAAAGAAACAGAAATGTGTGTAAGTAATTATCAGAAATACTAGTGATTGAGAAATTTAATGTGGCCAACATGGATATAATTCCAAGCATTCCCATACAGACAAGAGTAATTCCTGAGCACAGAGCCAGGTGTAACCCCTGAGTGCCACTGGGTGAGTTCCACAAAGCAAAAGAAAAAAGAAAAAAAGGTTTAGGGGCCAGAGCGATAGCACAGCAGTGGGTGTTTGCCTTGCACAGCGCTGATCTAAGATGGACCTGATCCGATTCCCAGAGTTCCATATGGTCCCAGAAGCTATTTTTTTCTGTTGTTGTTGTTGTTGTTTTTGGGTCACACCTGGCAGTGCTCAGGGGTTATTCCTGGCTCCATGCTCAGAAATTGCTTCTGGCAGGCACGGGGGACCATATGGGGCACCGGGAGCTATTTTTATTTCTGAGCGCATAACCAGGAGTATCCCCTGAGCGTCACAGGGTGTGGCCCAAAAAGAGGTTTAAGAAATCTATATGGATCAGAAAATATCTGGTGTGGGGAATATAATCCATATTTAGTCTTTTGTAATAGATCTAAAGATAATTGTATTTGATGAAGATTCTTTAACAATTCCTTTGCCTTTGCCATTTTTTCCTTTCCTTTTCTCCTTTTATTGTACACTTCTTTCTTTCCTACTCCCTTTTCCTTTTCTTTTCTCTTTTTACTTCGCTTGAGTACATAATTTGAAAATCAAGGTACAAAAAGTACAAAGGCTAAGGAATTCTAAACATTTGTTATAAATTCTCCCTTTTTTATAGGTTCCATTACTCAAATAAACAAATAGAAACATCTAGTTTAAATTGCACATTGACGATATTATAGAATTGTTTTTCTCCCTAATTTTTCTCTAAAAATGTAATAGTCTGAGACATTTAAAAGCACATTGCAGGGCAGTAATTCCTCACGTCTGTTATTGCTGACATTTCCGTAGAGTACAATGAGATGATTTCCGTAATTCTGTCCTGTTCTAGGTACTTCTAAATCATACAGGTATGGTCTCCTTGCTCCTTTTAAGGGGTTGGTATACTTTGGAATGAAATTAATCAAATAACATTAACCTTTGTATTGATAATCTAACAGTCTGCTAAACAATCTTTGAGGGAATAATGCATGATGGTTAATTTTATGATGTAATATAGAAATTATTTTTCATTTAATTCCCAAGTTACCATTTGACAAACACTAGTGCATAGTAATTTCTTCTTTAGTCAGAGACAGGCACATCAGGACCAGTGCTCTAGAAGTCAATAAATGTTCTTCAGACACATTTTTTCTGCTACACTTATTCATTTTATTATAGCCTATACATATTTTATGTATATACATGCTATGTATAGATACTCTGTGCCTTAATAGCAAAACAGGTTACTTACAAGAAAAACTATATTCTGAAAATATCTAACCATTGATATACACCATTCTTACCTTTATTTTTGTGGATGATACTTGTGCTAAAGAAATATATCATTGAGTTATAACACTGTTGAAAAACTGTCATCGATTACAAGTAACAAAAACAATAGGAAATATTAACAACCACAAGGGAACAAAACTGAGAGACTAAAGACTGTTAAAGCAGGCAGGAGCTAGAGATATAGCAGGTAAGGCATTTTCTTTGCACGTGGTTGATCCCTGTTTAACCTTCAGCATTATTGTGTGTGGCCCAAAATGAACAGTCAGTCAAATTATAGTGCTGATTTGAAAAAATTTTGGGAGTTACATATGAATTAGGTAAATTAATTACTGTGAAAAGCTAAGAATAATGTGACAGACTTATTACCACTACTGACCTTGTGATTTTTCTAGATGGTTGTTCCAAGACTAAAGAAGGTGATAAAGTGAGAGAAGTGAGTCTTCTCTCTTTACCATAATTCATGACTTGGAGCATGGTGGCTGTTCTAGAAATATCCCTCCTGTCCAGTGGGTGGCAGTGACCTGAGAAAAACTGTTTCTAGTTGAGGACAATCTGTAAATAATTCCCCTGTCTTGCCCAATTCTTTCATCTTCAACAACAGTCATTATTCAAGTTACCAACAAAATAAAAATAAACCTTTAATTCTAAGCATTAATCTAGTATTTTATACAATGTTATTTTCCTTTTAGGATAATTTTATGGTTAACTTATCTACTTGGAAAACAACTATTTGACAACTAGCAACTATTTGACATCAGAAAAAAGTTTTTATATGAGTGGTTCTGGATTTCTAAATATTTATATGAGGTGTGACAATAATTTAAATGGATTAATTTTTTGCTTCCTATACCATGCCATTTAGATAGCTCTCTGATATATGTCTATGCAATTCAGTGTATCACACACAAAATTATTCATTGACTTATGTAGTCTTATGTCTGAAGCTTTCTTTTTCTGAATCAATAAAACTGAGGGAGCTAATGTATGTTTCATAGATATTACTGGGAAGGTGCTTAGGAATGAGTTAGAAAAACATTTCTCTCCATTGTAGGATGCCCTATAATAATTATTTTTTATGACTTTTGAAGAATGGAATAGACAGATTAAAGGCAATATCATTAAAAACATACCCAGGTCTGGAAAGATAGGAGAGTGGATGAAGTGCTTGCCTTGCATGCAACTTACCTGGATTTGATCCTTGGTACCTTATATCTCACTCAGTGATTTCTGATTGCAGAACCATAATTAAGCCCCAAGAGCATCTAAGATTGGCCCCAAACAATGCCCCTACCCCTAAAATCTCAAGTCTATTTGTTTAAGCCAAGAAGACATCTGTTCAGGTTAAATCAAATTGTCATATACTTCACACTTCCTTTATAAAATAAAATACTAAAGTATTAATAAAATTGTACTTATGCAGTACAATACAGAGCCTAAGAGAAATGAATATGGCTTTTATCTCAGAGTAACTGCAAGAAACACAAAAAGAACTTGCAAGATAATAAGGACAGTCATATTTACTGATATAGAAATAAAGGACCTTATAAAATTTTATTCACAAACAATTTATATATACTAGAATTATCATGGAAATTAAAAGGACATTGTACTACTCCAAGCTATCAAAAATAGAGAAGACATTGAGGGAACAGAATACTTTATTAGAAATTAATGTCTTACATTCACATCTTAAAGTTCTTGTAGGATTTATGAGCAAGGACAAATAAATAAGAAGAGAAATGTATGGTGATGGGAAAGTCAGAAAAAAGACATGGAGGTAGCAAAATGGTTTGTATTAATAAGTAATGGATAAACAAATGAAAGCATTAGGAATCTGGGTCAGAGTGGAGGTAATATAAACTAAATTCAAAATGTCTAGAATATTTATAGACAGAATCTTGGATCTAGAGGGGGCATAATACTCAAATGTTATACATTCATTGTGTGTGGCAATACTGAAAGAAGCATGAAAACAGGAACACCATGAGCAAGAAATGCAGCAACTCCTAATTGGGAAGGTCGATACAGATGCAAAGAACTGGGAATCAATACAAGAAGGAAGAGAATCAACTAATTTTCAGGTGCCAGGCTCTTACTGTTCACACATACCATATTTTTCATGTACAGGCTTATCCTTCTGTAATACTCTTTTTCCATAAGATTTTAAAGTTGGATCTTAATTGTTTTCATGATAAGAAAAAGTTATTTCTAGGGCCTACAGGTCTCTTGCCTTGCATCTGACTGACCCTGGTTTAATTTCTCTCAGTGATAATAGTTTATGAGTACTACCAGAAGGATTGATTCTTGAACATAGAAATAACAATTCTTGAGCAATGCCCAGTGTTGCCCAATCTACTCCCACCATGATAAAAGAATTATTTTTCTTTCTGTAAACTAACTCGGAACCTTTTTTTACATTGCATTATCTTTTTCTTTACTTAAAATATTTTACTTTCTAAAATGTCTTGCTCAGAATTTATTCACTCAGTTTCTTTCTTATAATATGACCAATAAAACCATTTTATAATCAAAGTTCTTAGTTACAATGTCTCATGTCAAAATCTTCAGAATAATTACTTACCCAAAGTAAATGCTCAATGAATATTTGATGAAAGTTGACAGTGAGAGAAAAGATGTGATAGATTAGGCATATTTTCTGGGGTCTTCTATTCTCCTTATATATAGGACTCAATAATGAATTTTTAAGATTTTGGTGCCAATGACTAACACAAGTTGGCTGCTTCCTCAGGAAATTAAATATCTCAAAGTACAGTGGGTAATGTACTTGCCTTGTACATGAAAGAACCAGGTAAATTCCTGTCATTCCATATGACCCATAACATCAAGACTGATTACTGAATACAGAGCCAGGAAGAATCCCTGGATACTGTTGGATGTAATACCCCAAAAGCCCTCTCACCAAATTAAAAGAACACATGTAAAAATTTTTGTTTGCTTGTTTGGTTTTTGGGTCACACCCGGCAGTGCTCAGGGTTACTCCTGGCTCTATGCTCAGAAATCACTCCTGGCAGACTCAGGGACCTGATATGGGATACCCGGATTCGAACCACTGACCTCTGCATGAAAGGCAAATGCTCTACCTGCATGCTATCTCTCTGACCCCAAAAGTTTGTTTTCTTATTGTGAATACCAAGATCATAAATCTGGTTGGGAATTTATTTGAATATTTTAAAGTGTTATCTCCAGATTCTAATAATCTAGCCATATCTCTTAGGCCCCTTTACTTTCATTGCTAAAACTCTATGATATTGAGTTACTAAATTCATAGTCTAAATCAATATTCTTTTCATATAAATGCTCAGTTGGGTAGACTAATACTCACTGCCTTGAAACTTCCAATATCTAAAATATTTATGAATTTTACCATAGGGGCCCATAATCATAGTTTGTTTTAAGAAACAGATAATTGAATAAACTTCATAAGTTTATATGCTTCATATTTGTTTAAAGTTTTATTATAGAAACCACTAATTAAAAAAATAATATTGAAGCCCTTGCTGAGGTTGAATCAGAATTTTTCTCTGTAATTGGATTCTGTGTTTTGAAAGGTTGGATGTGCAAATCGAACAATAAGTTAAATGAATCAAGGTCAACCAAGTTTTGACTAAACAAAATAAAAGTCATATATATTTAAATTCTACACACTTCGAGGTAATACCTCGAATAGAAGGCATTTAAACATTTCAACAAACTTCTTTTTGAATCTAATGGAAATATTCTAGCAGATCTATATTTGGAAGGAATGGTTAAAGAATATTCTATCCTGTCTTTGTAACAGATGAAATGGAGTCCTAGCAATAGGTAATTAGCACAAGTAAATGGCTATTAGTGATAAAAGTTGACACTTTATACTAATTTATACTTTGGTAACAAAACCGGAAGTCTATTTTTATCTGAAAAGAGGCTTATGCACCAAAAAGATTTTGCTCCTATTTACTCATTGCTATCAAATATATTTCTGTGTCAGTCAAACTCGTCATGATGCTCTTTTTTAAAACGAAAATTAGCCTGCTCTATCACAGTATAGCTAACTTCAAGTCATTCACTGGTCTCCAGTGAGATTATGCTTTCTTTGGAAAATAATCAACGAAAGAAGGTAAGTGAAAAATGATGTAGTGACTCAGTGTGAAGAGGAAGTGGGAAAGTAAGCCCAGGATTCCTAATGGTCTATCTATGCAATCTTCCTAATTTTGTTTCTAACCCTCAATGTTACTTTCTTTAGAAACTTTGGAAATCAAGGAAAATAGCAGTAGCATTAGTTTCCTACACTCTATCTTAAATAAATTTTTTAATCTAGAAAAAAGTTAGATTAATCCATGGGATATCCTATTAGTGCAATGATTAGTACATTTGTCTGGTGAAAGATCCAGCTGTCAAAACACACAGTGGCACAATCTGTTCAGCTATTGTGGATCACATCAAAACGAGTGTTACTGGACTCAATGTATTACTTCCATCAACAGAGAAATCAGAGTTCTTTAGAAAATGTATCCTCTTAGTCTACTACAGAGACATGCACAGAGGTACAAGGCAAAATAAGTTGAAACCATGATCCGGCTGTGTAATTTCCTGAATTGTCTAAAGAATAGATAAGTTTCTTTCAGTGATAAATCTCAGTTTATTTTTTATATTACATGACATCAAAGGAGCAAGCTTCTAATTTCCTTAAGGATCTTTTGCTTGTCATCACAGAATGTTCTGATCAAATCTTGAAGACTTATTCTCAATGTGTTCCAAAGGGGGCTCTGCTTTAGGTAACAATGATTCCTCTTCCAATTCTATTATTTTGCAAATGAATTGTATTTAGTCTGGGAATTATTAACAACAGACAGTGCTCAGTAAATAAAATGGGTGGTAATCATGTTGGTGGTGAACTTGGTTAATAAAGAACTAGGCATATTTATAATTCTATTTAGCTATATCTAAGGTTGTTATTAAAAATGAAGATGGCACATTTCTCCTACATTCTTCCAAAGCATACTTACAGTTTCCCATTTTTCTATGTAAATTTCAATAACAAGAGCATATCACCGAAGTAATAAAATTCTTTTCTAATTAGCAATCTTCTAAATTCTGGAATGAAATGCCTCAGTAAAATAAATTAAAAAAATTTATTAGTTTGTCAGTCTTGGTGCAATTTTTTTTCAAACTGCCTGAACCAAAAATATGCTGAAATACAGATTTTAAATTCATAGCCCAGATATAAATTTTCTCAATTCTAGGATTCTTAAAATTTAGCATGTGCTGGTTTTACTTTTGAATGCATACACTAATATTCATGCGTGACTAGAAAATTTTGTTTTATTGGCTGAGGTTATAGAGCTTAGAAATACTCATTTCAACATAGTCTAGAAAATATTCTAAAATTTAAGTAGAGATGAAAACTCGCAACTCAAATCATGGTGTAAGCATAATGAACAAAGGGAATATTGGATATAGATAATTTTTTTTTCTTTTGGTTTTTGGGCCACACCCGGTGACGCTCAGGGGTTACTCCTGGCTATTCGCTCAGAAGTCGCTCCTGGCAGGCACGGGGGACCATATGGGGAACCGGGGGATCGAACCGAGGTCCGTCCTAGGTTAGCACAGGCACCTTACCTCCAGCTCCACCGCCCGGCCCCTGGATATAGATAATTTTTATTCTAAGAAAATAATTTAAAAGTTTAGTAAAAATAAGATAAATATTGTGCCTTATAAAAACACAAAATAAGACTAGATGCCTTGTAGTTAAAGATTAGAATAGTGTTCCTTTTGCACTGGTATGTTGGGGCACTGGACTGGACAGCCTGCCAAAGACCCCCTGGACTGACCACTTGGTCCAGGGGACTAGATTATCCCATGCCAGAATGGTCTTCAGGGCCAGACCTGGTAACCCGGTCCCTGGGGGGAGGAGGGGGGGGGGGGAGAAAAACTCCTCCCCTATGCATACATAAACTGCAGAGGTGAGAGCTGGGATCAGAGACCCCGCATGCCAGGACTTCTGTTCCTCTTGCACTGGTGTTGGGGGCACTGGGATGGGCAGCTAGCCTAAGACCCCCTGGACTGACCACTTAATCCAGGGGACTAGATCCCCCACCCCATGCCAGAATGGCTTTCAGGGCCAGACGTGGTGACCTGGACCCTGGGCAGTGGTTGAGGGAAACTCCTCCATTATGCATACACAAACTGCAGAGGTGAGAGCTGGGCCCAGAGACCCCACATGCCAGAACTTCTGTTCCTCTTCCACTGGTATGTCGGGGGCACTCGGTCAGGACAGCTAGCCAAAGGAAAATTTCCGTATGCATACTAGATCCCATACAGGGGTGTCTTCTCTTACTGATAACCATTTTCAAAATACCATTTTTAATATTCTTAATTCTTTAGGAAAGGAAATGGAATACCCTATCTATGGAGGATAACACTCAAATAGATCTCTGAAGTCAGTGTATATGTGAACATTACTTTCTATACAGTAGTCCTTTCTGACTGCCAAGCCTAATCCATCTATACAATTCATCTATACATTGTATATAGCCCCTCTTATATATTGCCCCTCCCCCACTCAGAGACCCTCTAATCCCTCATCTCCCAACCCGGATTCGTTATCTTCCCCTTATTTAACCCTCTTTACCCTCAGTTCTTAACTTGTTAGGCACCAAGACCGAACTCCTGCCCCAACAGACCACCATCCAGCTCCTCAATGAAAGACACCCTCTCGATCCCCCATCTCCTGTCTCAACAAGAAACCACAACCAACACGCCTGCTGACTCAAGCTTTGTGGCACTTCTCACCCCCATCAAATCATGGACTGTTGCATGATATCAGAATCAGCTTTAGCAAAACCCCCAGCTCAAGGACACTACAGGACTCCGAAATGTCACAAAACATATCTCAAACTCAAGACCAAGGTTTGAGATATTTGAAAAAGTACCTTAGCCTTCACTCCCCACAAGAATATCTCAAAAGACCTCATTGGGATGCCTCTATTGCCTATGTAAGCCTAATACCTTTATAATAATGCATATTAAGATGTGTATTCCTAAACATACAGATAGCCTCCCCCATCACTTGTTTTCTTCAAATACCTTTTTTCCCTTTTTTTTTTAACTTTATTTTTATCTCAGTTTTATCTATTTGTTCTATTTTTTAAATATACACATTTTTCTATCCTCACAAGTTTTGGTACTGCTTGGTACAAAAACCAAGAAAACATCTTGCCTGGGATAAAAGCTCAGACCACACCACAGATACTGTAGGTGTAGCCTGTCATCTTTACCCAGAATTGCACCAGCAATATAAAAGGACACCATAATTTTTGTTTGGGCACAGTAAATAAGGGGAAATCATAGACACAGAAACAAGATCTTATCTTCTAAGGATAAGAACTCACACTTTTTACACAAGGGTGCCTCCCATCCTGGACATATGTCATGTGGATACAATTCAGTCTCCATAAGATTGGGCAGTGTTAGTTCATTCTCAAACCCCAGATCCCATATGTTCCCTGTAACAACACCAGGAAATAAGAGATTTACTTGTGCCAGTGTTAATAAGACAATGAGGACAGCGAGGAAATGACAACTTGAGCTAAGACCAGGAGGTACTAACACTAACACTAAGTGGAAATCAGAAGATGTATTGTCCTTTGAACTGTAAAAAAAATAAGAGCACGGGGCCCGGGAGATAGCATGGAGGTAAGGCGTTTGCCTTTCATGCAAAAGGTCATCGGTTCGAATCCCGGTGCCCCATATGGTCCCCTGTGCCTGC
>PVKC010001076.1:0-23167 GCA_004027635.1 Crocidura indochinensis
GGGGGGGTCACACCCGACAGTGCTCAGGGGTTACTCCTGGCTCCATGCTCAGAAATTGCTCCTGGCAGGCACGGGGGACCATATGGGGCACCGGGATTTGAACCGATGACCTTTTGCATAAAAGGCAAACGCCTTACCTCCATGCTATCTTCCGGGCCCCTGCTCATGATATTTCTATATATTTGCAATGCTAAGTTGTGCTATCAGAGACTTTGCTTCTGATCCTAAAAATAATGTCTCATGATATCTCTCATGGATAGTAAAGGGGTTTCAGGCGCTTGCCTTGAGCACATCCAACCCCAGTTATCCTTCAGGAGTGATTCCTGAACACAGAGACACAAAAAACCCTGAGTACCATTTGGTGTAGCCAAAATCTCACCCCTAAAATAATGTCTGATGAATCTCTCAACCGATTCTGTGTAGTAAAGGGTTTGTAGATAGAAATCAAAAGTGAATAACAGGCTCGTCGCCCAGCCCCGGGACAGGTTATACCTTCTTTTAGAACTTGAAGCATATGTCCAGTCAGACCACCGTAGCAGCAACTGAGACCTACAGACTTATACTACGGGGCCTACTCAACGAACATATCCAAGCAAAATAACATGCCCACGCTCTTCTCACCTATCCTCTCACTTCTCTCTCTTCTTTTTTCCCTTTTTTGTTTTTTAGTTTTTGGGCCACACCCGGTGGTGCTCGGGGGTTGCTCCTGGCTGTCTGCTCAGAGATGGCTCCTGGTAGGCACGGGGTACCGGGTGGGACACTGGAATTCGAACCAACCACCTTTGGTCCTGGATCGGCTGATTGCAAGGCAGGCGCCACTGTGCTATCTCTCCGGTACACCCCCTTTTTTTTCTCTTTCTCTTTTCCTAGTTAATCTTATTTTCTCTTTTCTTCTTTCCCGCCCCTTCCATATACCTCCCTCTTCCACCTTCTAGGAATCCGACTATCCATTCACCCCTCAATCCTATCCAAATTTTCCTTATTAAAATTCTTCACCCCCAGCTCTTAATCTACTAGACATCGAGACTGACCTCCTACCCGAACGAACCAATACTCAGCACCCAAGCGAAGAGACACCCACTCAAACCTGCACCTCGTCCCCAGATGGAAATGACAGCCAACACCCCAGCTGACTCAAACTATGTGGCCCTTCCTACCAACCCTCCCTAACGTGGACTATTGCTGGATACTGGACTTAGCCCTAAATTGTCTCCCAATGCAAGAACTCTACCCAAGACTCCCCCTGCCACAAATCTTTTACCAATCTCAAAAAGGGCAGGGTATGCGATGAAAAGGCGTCTGGGAACTCATACCCCACATGAGAATCTCAAAAGACAATGGGGAAGCCTATATTTCCATCTTAAGCACTACCTCTTTATTTCTTATTCCAGTTTTTAATTTATTTTTTACTTCAGTTTTTTAAATCATTTTTCTTTATCCACATGTGAGCAAATATATTTTTATCTATATTCTTATCTTTTTTGGGTGGGTGACTTGTTTCCCTGATCCTCTTTTTCCTCCCCCAAATACACCAGCAATATAATGAAGCACCATTCCTCCCTGCAAAGGCACACTAAAAAAAGGAAGGAAATCACACGTATATAACCAAGCTCTTATGTACTAGGGATAAGAACTCATACTTATTTACAATACAGGGGAATCTCCCACCTTGAAAATATGTCATGTGGACCTATCTTAGACCCCAGGAGATCAGACACCGACTGTTCAGCCTTGAATCCTGAATTCCAGACATAGAAATGATACAGTTCTGCACAACAGATACAGGAACCAAATTCCACCCGGGACATCCTGAATACTGCTCAAACACCAACATGTGCCAGCTCCAATATGATATCCTGGCAACGAAGAAAGTTGGAACAAATGGACATAAGATTAAGGTATCCTACCTCACCAAATAACGATAAGACTGGTCACACTTTGGGCTGTGCAAAACCCAAGAATGCGATCTACAGAAGACTGGCGGATAGAACCACGACTGGGCAGTATGTAACCTGGGACCAGCAAGAAAACCCTAGACGAGGGTTTGTCCTACGACCTGCACAACAACCATGATCTCTAATTCCAGAGACCTTATTGAGACAATTGCAACTGAATGGGTCTTCAGGAAACATAACAAAAGACGATATCCCAGGCTCCACCCAAGGTTCAACGCAAGGTCCAAGACCACCAACTGCAGAAGACAGATTAAAAGGACACTGAGGAAACAGAACTCTTGAAATTAAGGAGAATGACTTCATCATAAGCTCCACTCCTTGAACTGTGCAGAGTCTGAGATCTCTAGATATAAAGGTCTGATTTTAACACCCAGATCAGACCAGAAATCTTCCATACAACATGAAAAAAACAAGGAGAGAATAACTGAACTTGAAAGGAGTCTATAGATAACCCATGACAATATATTCTAAGGAGGGAGAAACCCTGTATCTCCTAGGCAAAGGGGATTCCCTTCTCATATGACTCCAATTTTTTACTGTGCCTTTGCAGAAGGAAAAAGGAAAGGGGAGGGACAGAGAGATAATACAGAGGTAAGGCTATGCCTTTCACGCAGAAGTTTATTGCTTTGAATGCTGGCATTCCATTTGGTCCCCTAGCATGCCGGGGGCGATTTCTGAGCGTGGAGCCAGGAGTGACCTCCCTGAGCACTGCCGGGCGGGGCCCAAACCCCCCCCCCCAAAAGAGACAAGAAGCACAAAATAATCCTTTTTTAAATTTCGCTTATTACTACTTCATAATTCTCTTATCTAGTTTTAGTCGACCTCCTTATTTTGGTGTAGATATTTAAGTAGTTGTTCACTTTTTTATTCAAATATTTACTTTTTCTGTCTTCTTTTCTCTTTTTCCTTTGTGCACTCTATCATGTTTTTTATCTCAAGACCATGGCAACTATGTGGTGCATATCTATATTGCTGCAGTGTTCACTGGATATCTTATTCGATACGTCTATGTGAAATGTTCTGGTGATTCACCTTTTTTCCCTTTTGTCTCTCAAACTGAGGATGAGAGCCTCTAGAAAGACTCTGCCCATTATTGGCGTAGTTAAGTTCCCCACCCCATCCTATTACCTTACTCTTCCCCAAACAAAACCACATAATTCGAACTATCTAGTCCCGCTCCCCAATTAAAGGAAGAAATAATGGAGGCACTAAGACCAAACAGCTATAAGCTCACTAAGTAATAAACTAGACACAGAGGTGATCACTCATTTCTAGAAGCCCCTGGGGAGAGGGTGGAGGATAGGGGAGGCAGGGGGGAAATGGAGGTGGAGGGAGGACAACTTGGTGATGGGAATTCCCCTGATTCAATGTTTACATGTACCTGGAACATTACTGTGAATGATATGTTAACCACTATGATTAAAATAAAAAAAAAGTGAATAACAGTTACTGGTGGATATAGTGAGATCTGAATTGTTTTGAAATGGTGACAGTTTTGTTGATATGCTTTTAAGACTAATTCCTGGTGAGATTTTCTATTAACCATGTAACTCCTGGAAGCAAAAATAAGAAACTATTTCTGTTCCATTATGGAAGGATAAAAGGTGATACTATATAGGCATAGACATCTTTTCCAGACATAAATACTCTACACCAAAGTCCATGTAATAAATGACCCAAAGGGAACTTAAATATATAGGATGTTTTATTTCTTTTGTGTTAGCATAGCTCATAAAACTAGTGACATCATAAAGTCATTTGGTGATGTTATCTTGGATAATGAAGAAAACTGTGTTAGAGTTCAGCCTTTCATGTGGTTCTCAGGGTTATCAAACTTAGTACACTGTGCTTTCCATATGTTCTACTACATAAGTGATATCCCCACCCTATAATCTACTATTTTCATGTATATTTATTCTATCGTAAATCATAAATTCTGTTACCTTAATAATATGGTTAATTTCAAAGGCAATTTCTATATTATTAGGTTTCTGGAATATTCTTTCAGGAAAGTTTTCTGAGAGGGAGACCTACAGTTAATCTATAATTGTCTTCCGCCAGTTTTGCCCAATAATTCCTCTATTCCACTCACCATGCTTTGCTTCTGTAGATTGGTATTTCTCAAACTAGTGCTACCAACACTCAATTGGAGAGTTGGCATTGTTGTGTGGAGCAAGAAGACTTTTAATAGCATCTCTAGTTTCTGGCCACAAGAGGCTAGTGATTCCTTCCTCCCAGTTGTAATCACTGAACATGCTCCCAAAACTTTCACATTTCTCCTAAAGGTAACCATTGTAGACAGAGAACCCAGGTTGATACTTACTTTAAAAAGTCAGCCCCTAGAGGAGCAGGGCAGATAGCTGGCTTCCGGTCCTCTCAGATCTGGGAGGCCAGCTCTTCCCAGGTATGGGGTTAGGGGACACCCCATGCTGCAGGCCTTCTCCCTAGCTTTGGGGGTGCTGGGAGGTGTAGCAGGCCCCCAGCCATTCCCCTATTTGTCCCCTGGACTCCAGGCCTTCCCTGGGTGCCGGCTCAGGTGGCCCGAAGTGGGCTCCAGGTAGACTCTTTTGGGGACCTCAGCCTTCCCCCCTCCCTATTCTAGGGGGGAAGAGCTGGGCAGATATCTGGCTTCCGGTTTTCTCCAATTCAGGAGGCCAGCTTTTCCCAGGTATGGGATTAAGGGACACCCCATGCCACAGGCCTTCTCCCTAGCTTAGGGGGTACTGGGAGGCATGGCAGACCCCCAGCCATTCCCCTATTATCTCCCCTGGATTCCAGGCCTTCCCTGGCTGCCTGCTCATGTGGACTCTATAGTGGTCCTCAGGCTTTCCCCCTTTCTCTCCCTACACTAAGGGGGGGACGCATGCAGCACTGGTTTATGTCAGGACATTCACTGGTAGTTTTTTTTCTCATTGGTCTCCATTTTAAAAACCATATACTCTCAGCAGCCTCTTGGCCTCTTCCTTCCTTCATTGTCCAACTGTGGTTGCTCCCATACTAAGTTTCCTATTAGTTCCCAATCTTTATCTTCTTTTCTCTTTGTGAACTGTTCAATAAGGAATCTTGGTGAAAGAGTTCCTTAGTTTAATGCTAACCAAGTCACGAGAAATGTTGGACTTGTTCTTGCGTCCCCCATATGTACTGATAATGCCACATGGCATTATTCCTTATTTTCAGAAGCACATTAAAATGGAAAATACTATACATACAAATAAGTTCTTATCTAATAGAGATGGGAACACACAAATCTTGTAATGCAATGGGACCTCACAACCTGAACATTGAGATAATGACCTGGCACAGGCCTCAGAAGAATGGGCATTGTCCATTCAGCCCTGAACCAGGGAAGCCATCTATGAAACATCCAAAGTTGTCTATAACATCAAGTGGAAGCAATCCTCTACCAGGGAAGACCCTACTGCTGCTCTGATATCAACTCCTCAAAAGAGTCTTCCCTTAATACTAAGAAGACTTAAACAAAAATGACCTGCTTACTTGACAGGGCTTTCTGCATTCCTCTTTAATTGTGAGTTGAAATTAGAGGACACTCCACACCATCCTGACTTCAATATAGGATATACAGATTCCAGGATCTTCAATACAGAAACACGATACCAACAACAGAGACTGTGTGAAAAATAAAACTGTATTGACACTATAGGTGGTGACCTGGATTGGACAGGCTAGTTTGCCTGGAGCCTGGAGTTGGTCTTGTGTCAGGAAACTTCAGGGGTAGGGTCTCCTTGTATTTAGGCCAAGGCTTTTCCTTTCCACGTCCCCCATACTTTGGTGGGCCTATGCAAACGATGATTGCCACTCTAAAACCATTTTTGCTGTGCTCCTTTGACTCTAAACCTTAAAAAAAACACTTAAACTTTTGCGGTTGACTTAAACTAATATGTATGTGCATGGAAATGTAGAAAACTACTATGTCTTCACGGTTAAGGAGCTACATAAATTTTATGACTTTAGATTGCTTTGTGTACTGCTAAGAAATGTAATGTACTACAATCTGGGGTCTTGAGGGACAAAATAATTGTACATGGGTTCTGTTTTACTTTCTTGATATTCTTTGATGTAAGTTCAAAATTAGGGCGTCAGCAGGGGGATTTCTTCTGAGAACTCTATTTTTGTGTTATTGTCCTTCCACTATAACTTTACCTCGTTCTCCTTCTTTGAATCATTGTTTAAAAATAAAAAAAGAAAAAGTCAACCCTAAATTACTGTTCATTTGGAAATGATTTGTGTTTTGTTTGTGTTTTAAAAAAATGAAATATATGTCAAGATTGCTCTTCCTTGGACCTGAAAGATTGATTTTTCAAGGCCAAGCATCTAGCATAGATTCATGCTCCTTAGATCCTTTACATCAGATGCATGATTAAGAAAATGAATTGCTTTTGATGATACATTTATGACAAGGCATAAATACTAATAATAATACCATTAGTAGTAGCAGATACTAGCAACCATTAATCAGGATTCAAATACAAAACTATCACATGTCAAAGAATGTTTTCATTTAATGTTGCTAATTAATGAACTGGTCCAAACTGCTTTTGAGAAGCTAGGTATTCACATATGAGTTGATAAAGACATCTTACATTCAGAAAGACTTTTTTAATTTATTTTTTGGTGGCAATCAATAATAGCTTCCAGGGGATTTATTTTCAATCAGAGCGCAGTTTCTTGAATTCAACCAGATAAAAGTCTTCAAATTAACATATATCTTCCCTAAATCTTGGACTTCTGTTTCTTTGTTATTTTTTTGTTTGTTTGTTTTTGCTTTGGGGGTCACAATCAGTGTTGCGTAAGGGTCATTCCTCATTCTGAGTTCAAGGTTCACTTGTAGTGGTGCACACTTAGGAAGCCATATGTGGAGCTAGGGATTAAATCAAGGTTGGCTGTATGCAAGATATGCCTTAACCCCTGTACTATTTCTTTAGTCCTCTGAATTTTGTATATTTAATTAATGTTCTTAACTCTTGCAAACACTCCTTATTTATTTTTACTTCATATTACTTGCTACAATACAGAGACAACTAGAATTATCAAATATTAAATCAACAAAGGTCAACTTGAAATTATTTTTTAGATTTCTCCATGGAAATGTTAAAATTGTATCTCAAGATTTACTGGGCTGTGGTTTGGTGCTAGCCTTCTGTACCACTGATAAGACTCCCAGAGGAAGGTAGAGAACAATGGAATTTCCTATCAGATTTCCTGTGATACTACTGGGTTGACACTATATGATATTAAAGTATCAGACGTGTGGTCCAGGATCTATATCTAAAATAAATTATGTAATTTGGAAGTTAGACAAGACCAAGTCATGGAACTGGGCCCTTTCAGTTAGAGGGTGTTAGGGATGGCATTGGGGTACTGTAGTTCATGCAGGAAGGAAAATCTGCCTTCCTCCTTTCTGAGAAGGCAAAAGTGGTATCAGTCTGGACCAGACTACCGGGGGACACTCCCTCCTTAAAGGCAGAATTATTGATCCTTTATGGTAAATCTGTCTATTTTTAGGTCCTCTCTTTCCCACCTGCCTTTATCCCACTCCCCTTACACATTCTTTCTTTTCCTTTCAATGTAACGTATTTTTTAAAAAATGTTTTTTTCTTTACTTGATTCTAAAAAACTTGCCAAATAAGTATTCAATAACTACTACTTTTATTTTTCACATCCTAAAATCAAGAATCTGACACTTTGAATAGATGGACCCTAGATTGCATGTTATATATATCACATATGCATAGATAGCACAAGCAGTAATACTGTGAATCACTTTTATATGCCTCACTTAACATAAGAGAATGAATAGGAATCAATAATAATAGGTGAGAACATTGCATCCCATTATTGAGAATCCCATGTAAAATTAGGTGCATTAATTGGTTTATACATAAAAATGTTATAATATTTTTAAGAAATAGTCATTTAATCAATTTAAGGTATAAGTAATAATTAGTACACACTTTCATGGTGTGCTTTAATTAAAATGGTCTAAATAAATAAAAGTCTGGAATTAGTTCCAAAGTAATGAGGTGATTCATTAAAACTTAGCTACCCTAACATTCTGTCTATTCAAAATATTCCCAAAGGAAAAAAATGGCAAAGAAAAGGGATGATATTGATCACTAAAACATTGAATTGAATAAAGTATTTATAAAAAGTAGATGGAAGATTTTGTAAAGCAACATTTGTTATGTCACAAATACAAAACCCAGTTCATTTTAGATGTGCCTTTCTTAAACTTAGACTGGCCTTACTGATGTCATGTGTGACATTGCTCTACATTAAACCATGAATAATGACAACTCTTGGCTCACATCTGTCTTCTGTGTTTTTTCCTTTACTACTTAACTCCCTCCAGGAAGGAAGAAAAGGAATGAAATAACTGTGCTCAACCTTAATCAGCAAAATACCTCTATATTTCTGTTTGCATTTAGGTAGGATATATTCAGACTGCATGAATGTCTTTTATTTCTTGAAAGGCTGGCCTTTTTTTCTCAACTTCAAAATGTTAATAAATAGCTGGAAGGAGACCAGCTGACAGTTACATCAACAATTTGCCATCTGGCCACAGCTTTCAGCTTTGGAGTGCTTGGCTTTGCTTGGCAAGGATGCATTCATCAAAAGATAATGTATTCACACCATATACTATAGAATCATGTTTCATTTTAGGAATATCTGAATGTGGTAAGACTTGAGAGATATGTTCCTATGGAAGTCAAAGTGATTTTAAAAGACTTTAGAGGAAAATCAGAAAGTGAGAATAAAAATTACACAAATCTGGTGATGAGTATTCTCCTGAGTCAATGTTAATATATACCTAAAATACTACTGTGAAAGATATGTAAGCCAATATGGTCAAAATAAAAATTAAAAAAATCCAGCTCAGATCATCTCTTACTTCTCCCAAACCTGATCTGGATATTTTGCTCATAATCAAAACCTTACAGAGGATAGGCATAACCTCTCATCTCTGATTCATTGAGCTTAAGTTGGGCTTCAAGTTTTAAATAATTTGGTCTTTTTGATACTTCTCAACTGTTCTCTTTTAGCATTTCCAAGAAATGCTAATTGTCCTTTGCATTTATATCACTAAGAAATTTCGGTTAGTCAGGGATTTAGGGTTTCATTTGTCATTTGATTAAGGAGGTCTCATCTTAGGGCTGTATTCAATTTATGCTGTACTTCGATGCTCTGAGTGGATATATTTTCAGAGTTAAGATCAGAGGTACTTGTATAGTCAATTATCGTTTCTGGGTTTCATTGGTTTGTTTCTTGATGAATTTCCATTTCCTCTAATTCTTTCATAGCTGAAAATTGGAAGAGGTTTCAAAAAGGTCAGCCCTTGGACACTGATGCTAACAACTTTATCTCTGATAGGTTCTTTCAGTGCTCCCAAGAAAGGAACTTACTGATGAACTGCACTAATTGCCCAATGCTTAGTAATCTATTGCTTCCATGTCAAGCATTTTTAAGACATTCAACAACGATTATCATACATTTTCTGAGGGTCTCAATCTCGACCACCAGTTTCTGTTCCTTTGACAGTGTCCTTCTCCACATAGCAGATCACAGCATATGGTTTGCTCCACCCTGCATGATAAGAGAGGAAGGAGAGGAAGCTATTATATCCCTGTCCTGCCCCAGATAGGAATGAGTGTGTGTGTGTGTGTGTGTGTGAGAAAGACAGAGAGAGAGAGAGAGAGAGAGAGAGAGAGAGAGAGAGAGAGAGAGAAAATTAATCTGGAGTGCTTAACTTTTTCTCCCATTGCACTTGATTTTTCTTGGCAAAGAAAAAAACTCAAAAGCTGTTCAATATGTATGTATATACAGAAATGAATTCAGTCAAACTGAGATCTACCATCCTGAATGAATACACAAATTCCAATATCTCTACTGAAAGCAAAAGATATTGGGAACTGGGAAAACTTCATTCATGAAATGTTAATTTTCCAGAAACAGAAAACCATGTTTTTTTTTAACCATCTCTTAAACTGATGAAATGAAATGAAAAGAGAGTCCTATCGGCAGTGGGTGGGGGAGGAGTGAGATGGGGCATTGGTAGTGGGAATATTGCACTGGTGAAAGAGGATGTTCTTTTTATGACTGAAAGCCAACTGTAAACATGTTTGTTATCATGGTGCTTAAATAAATATATTATTTAAAAAATAAAGAGAATAAAATAGTTTTTCCAGAAAAAAAGAAAAGACAGAGTCCTGTTCCAGCAAAAGAGATGAAATTCCCAAGGATTGCTAAAAAGCCTAGGTGCTTTGTGTGGTGGACTTATATGGGGCAACTCAGGAAGGTTTGATCCCTTAATGTACTCTTGCTGAGCACCATGTTCTGTGAGAGTGTATCAGTCTATCTATTCCCCCATGAGAGGACCACACTCATCCTCCACATCCCTGCTGGACATTTTCTTTTTTTTTTATATTTTATATTAACACCTTGATTACATACATAATTGTGTTTGGGTTTCAGTCATGTGTTTGGGTTTCATCACTAGTGCAACGTTCCCATCACCATTGTCCCAAATCTCCCTCTTCCTACCCACCCCCCGCCTGTACTCTGGACAGTCTCTCCATTTCCCTCATACATTCTCATTCTCATTGACATTTTCTATATTGTATTCCAAAAAGAAAGTGACTATTTTACCGCATGCCTTTGGATGGAATATTTTCCTTTCTCTCAGACAAATAGTACTGAATTGCTTAGTCATTGAGTCAAAAGGTCTAAGAGTTTGTTATAACTGACAAGTCTTTCTCAAACACAGCTGTTTCACAACATTTCCTGTGACCTGCTCTTGACCAGTATTTATTGTAGACTCTATTTTTAGTCATTCTTCTTTGTAGGCAATGGTATATCTGTGTGATTAAATTTGCATTTCTTGGACATTAAGAAAACAACCCCATTCACAATAGTGCCACACAAACTCAAATATCTTGGAATCAACATGACTAAAAATGTAAAGGACCTATACAAAGAAAACTATAAAACTCTGCTCCAAGAAATAAGAGAGGACACGCGGAAATGGAAGCACATACCCTGCTCATTGATTGGCAGGATTAGCATCATTAAAATGGCTATACTTCCCAAAGCATTGTACAGATTTAATGCGATCCTCTAAGGATAACCATGACATTCTTCAAAGAAGTGGATCAGGCACTTTTGAAATTCATTTGGAACAATAAACGCCCTAGAATAGCTAAAGCAATCATTGAGAAAAAGAATATGGGAGGAATTACTTTCCCCCAACTTTAAACTGTATTGCAAAGCAATAGTTATCAAAACAGCATGGTATTGGAATAAAGACAGGCCCTCAGATCAGTGAAATAGGCTTGAATACTCAGAAATTGTACCCCAGACATACAATCACCTAATTTTTGATAAAGAAGCAAGAAATCCTAAGTGGAGCAAAGAAAGCCTCTTAAACAAGTGGTGTTGGCACAACTGTCTAGCCACTTGCAAAAAATTGAACTTAGACCCCCAGCTAACGTCATGTGAGAAGGTTAAATCCAAATGGATGAAAGGCCTCAATATCAGACCCAAAACCGTAAGATATATAGAACAACACGTAGATAAAACACTCCAGGACATTGAGACTAAAGGCATCTTCAAGGAGGAAACTGCACTCTCCAAGCAAGTGAAAGCAGAGATTAACAGATGGGAATATATTGACTGAGAAGCTTCTGCACCTCAAAAGAAATAGCGCCCAGGATACAAGAGCCCCTGCTGAGTGGTAGAAACTATTCAACCAATACTCATTAGTAAGGCGCTAATGTCCAAAATATACAGGTCACTGACAGAACTTTACAAGAAAAGAAAAACATCTAATCCCATCAAAAATTGGGGAGCAGAAATGGGCACTTTGACAAAGAAGAAATACAAATGGCTAAAGGACACATGAAAAAATTCTCCACATCACTAATCATCAGGGAGATGCAAATCAAAACAATGACGAGGTACCACCTCACATCACAGAGTTTGGCACACATCACAAAGAATGAGAACAAGCAGTGTTGGCGGGATGTGGAGAGAAAGGAACTCTTATCCACTGCTGGTGGGAATGCCGTCTAGTTCAACCTCTATGGAAAGCAATATGGAGATTCCTTATTAAAACAATTGTAATTTACAAAGTTCTTCATTGTTGTTGCTATGTACCTAAAATATTACTGTAAAAGACTTCTAGTCCACATTGATCAAAATAAAAATAAAAAATAGTGGTTCTTTAAATAAAAAATTGCATTTCTCCAATGAATTAAAAAATCAGAATACTTTCTAATGTATTGTTTATTCATCCATCTCTCTTTGTGAAATCTTTTCCGGATAAGTTTCTTTGTCTATTTATTACCTTTCCTCCATTTATTATTGAGTTAAAATTCTTTTGTATTATGGATAGTAATCCTTAGTACACTTGTATATTTTCTTCCCCATATTTTATAACCATTGTCGAGTCGAAGTTTTCAATTTTGACTGAAAAGAAAATCAGTAATTTTACATTTTATGGTTGTTTTCTGGTGCTTATTCAAGAAATGCATGCTTTCTCTAACTTTCAGGGATAATCTCTATGTTATCTTCTTCCAAATAGCTAATATAAAGTATCTGATACAACTTAATTAGAGTTTTATATATGTGGGGTGGGTCAGATCTAAAGTTCTTTACTGTTGATATATGGATATAGAATTATTCCAGGACCACTTACTGAAAGACCGGCCATTCCTCTGTTTAATTACATTGCCATCTATTGAACACCAAATGTACATAGAAACATGGGTCTGTCTTTATCTTCTTGGCTTCACTACTTGTTCCATGATCTTATGACTAATCATGTTGGGTGATATGTTCTTCTTATTGCCCTAGTTCTGTGGTTAACTGTGAAACTCCATTATTCTTTTAAAATGCTTTTTTTTTGATACAGAGACCAGGTTCTTTGGCTTTAAATAGATAAAAATTTATTGGAGTTCAGTATTCCCCTTCCTCCAGCCCATAGTTTCTCAGAAAGAGACACACCTAAGCACATAACAAGGACAGCATGTCATAGTTTGTTCTCAAAAGAAATCTAGCTATGACTTTAAGCTCTTGAGGAATTTGAATCTAGCCAACTCCCTCATCTGTTGCTAAGAATTGCACAGGGTCTGTTGACTTGAACCCAACCAGTTGGGGTTTGCTGTACACCATCCCAAGGTCTGGGTTACTGCATGTAAGACTGTGCATGCTCAATGGAGATAGTGTCATGTGGCCCCACTCAGAAGGTTGAGCTGTACATTAGCATCAATCAAAAAAGAATGATACCATCGACCAGGCTACACGTTCCTCTCTGCCTAACTGGGGGTAAGTCTGAGTTATGTCTGGACATGAGGCCTTATACATTGGGAAAGCAGTTTAATTGACTCTGGAAACTTGACAGGCTGGTCTTCTCAAATGAGGTGAGGCATGGAATCCTCATTTTCTATTTCTACAAATTAATGGTTCTTTATATTTTCACATGAAATTTAAAGTCCTTTCCTCAATTTCAAAAATATATCTCAAAATACTGCAAGGATATCATGAAATATTGACTCCATAGAGAAAAATTATATCTTAATAGTATTGATCCATAATAGTTCATTAACCTTAGATATTTATATATTTAGATTTTCTTCCATCTCTTCCAGAATCATTTTGCAGTTTTAAATATGCTATGTATTCTTTCACATCTGTTAAGACTTATTTTTTCTGATCCCATTTCCATCTGTTATTACCACATAACAGCACAGTTGAGTAACAAACTAGATGCCACATTTTGAGAACTATTGAGAAAAGTTTCTAATGCTCTACAACCAACATGAACTATACTTTAGAATATTATTAAAGACTTCCACTATGACATTGTCATCAAATTTGCCTATGACCTCAACATTAACTACACTTTCTCATAATTAAGACTATGTGCTGTTGCTTTATCAGTGAAGCCAGAATAACTAGCTGGTGAAATTCTAATAATCCTCTCTTGTTTCAGTATTAACTGAGATAAATGATGCTTACATCTCCTGGGATGGATAGGTTACTCAGATAATGGGAATTCTTGGTGCCCTTTTTCTTACCATCATTAAGCCTGATTTCTGAGGTTTCATATTTTCCCTAAGGTATCTTCTTTGGAATTTAATACTGTAATATGTATAACATTCAGTAAGTGCAAAATTTGTTTTTCACATGTCTCTGCGTCATATAGCAACAATCACTTTAACTTGTTTATTAAAGAATATTTTAATTAAGAAGAACAATAAATCAAAGTGAGGTCATTTTCAGTTTTATATTCACATGCTATAAACTAAACTTATATTTTCATATTTAGAAAGATGGGTTGTTGTTGACTAGTAGGTAGAGCTCTTAATATTCATGAGCATCTCATTGTTTTTTGTTTGTTTGTTTTTGGACCACATCCAGTAGTGCTCAAGGTTTACTCATGGCTCTGAGCTCAGGAGTTACTCCTGATAAGCTTGGGGGAACTTAAGAGATGCCAGGGTTTGAACCTGGGTTGGTCATGTGCAAGGCAAACACACTACCTGCTGTATTATTGCTCCATCCCCTCAGTATCTTGTACTACTTTCTATGTCAATGTTTCTCAATCAGTAGCGATATAGTTCCCCTTTGGGCACCTAGGATATCCCAAGAAGCCACAAGTGAAAATCAAGTAAGTGGGGTGGACAAGGCATGTAATTAGAGGGTTCATTGCTCATATGGGAGTTGGGGCACAGAAAAGAAACAAGGTCAGACAGGGGCTATGGTTAGAAAAAGATAGAAAAACTCCATCCTATATGTTCATATTATGGAATATTAAAAGAGAAAAAGGGTAAGAGCATAGAACTAAGTATAAGTGGAACCATGACAAAGCCAGCTCTGAGCTTGTCCCCATCAAAAACCTAAAATATGAGTTCCTTAATGCTTCTAGGTATAATGATCAGATCAGAGTATATTCATACTTGTGGATGAATTTCACTATAGACCATATATAATTCTTCAATTATATATAGTCATGATGAGAAAATTTTTCTTTTTATTCACTCATAAAATGTGAACGATTGCTCAGAAACCCAGAAAGCTCGCATGAAAAAGTGAAGGGTTGGAGAAGAGATATTATAGAAGGTAGAGAGCTTACCTTGCATGCAACTGACCTAGGTTCATTCCCTGACACCCCATCTGCTCTCCCAGGACCTTCCACCTGGAAATATTCCTGATCACTGAGCTGTGAGTAAACCTTGAGCACAGCCAGGTTTGGCCCCCAAACAAAACAGAAATAGTTTGAATGTACTTGAGAGTACTTAAGGAAATATATTGTCACATAAACCTATAATAAATGAGAACTTCAAAAGATGAAATTTTTTTACAATTCCTAAAATGTATTAAGCTCAGATGGCATTATGGTTAAGTCAATCAATCCTTACTAGATAAAAATAATATGATTTTAGATTAACTGTTCCAGATACCAATTAAACCCCCTGTTCTGTAAATTCTAGCTTAACTTCTCACCCAAATAAAATAGTTTTTTGTTTAATTTAGTATTTTTTTTAATTTTTATTTAAGGGGTCCTACTTGACATTACTTACGCTTACATCTAACTCTACACTCAGGAATTTCTCTTTTTTAAATATTTTTCTTTTTTTAAACATCTTGATTACAATATGATTGTGATTAGGTTTCAGTCATGAAAAGAACACCCCGTTTACCAGTACAACATTCTCACCACCAATGTCCCAAATCTCCCTCCATCCCACCCCACCCCACCTGTACTCCAGACAGGCTTTCCAGTTCCCTCATTCATTCACATGATTAGGGTAGTTCTCTGTGTAGTTATTTCTATAACTGCACTCACCACTCTTTGTGGTGAGCTTCATGAAGTGAGCTGGAAGTTCAGCCCTCCCTGAGGATTGTTACAAAAATGACTTATTTTTCTTAAAACCCATAGATGAGTGAGACTGTTCTGCATCTATCTCTCTCCCTCTGACTTATTTCACTCAGCATGATAGATTCCATGTACATTCATGTATAGGAAATTTTCATGACTTCATCTCTCCTGAAGGCTGCATAACATTGTGTAAATGTACCACAGTTTATTTAGCCATTCGTCTGTTGAAGGGCATCTTGGTTGTTTCCAGAGCCTGGCTATTGTGAATAGTGCTGCAATAAATATAGGTGTGAGGAAGGGGTTTTTGTGTTGTATCCTTGTGTTCTTAGGGTATATCCTTAGGAGTGGAATAGCTGGGTTGAATGGGAGCTCAATTTCCAGATTTTGGAGGAATCTCCATATCGCTTTCCACAAAGGTTGGACTAGATGGCATTCCCACCAGCAGTGGATAAGAGTTCCTTTCTCACCACATCCCTGCCAGCACTGATTGTTCTCATTCTTTGTGATGTGTGCCAATCTCTGTGGTGTGAGATGGTATCTCATTGTTGTTTTGATTTGCATCTTCCTGATGATTAGTGATGAGGAGCATTTTTTCTTGTGCCTTTTTGCCATTTGTATTTCTTTTTTTATCAAAGTGTTCATTTCTTCTCCCCATTTTTGATGGGAATAGATATTTTTTCTTGTAAAGTTCTGTTGGTGCCCTGTATATTTTGGATATTAGCCCCTTATTTGATGGGTGTTGGGTGAATAGTTTCTCCCACATAATTGGTGGCTCTTGTATCCTAGGCACTATTTCTTTTGAGGTACAGAAGCTTCTCATTTAATGTATTCCCATAAAAGCTGATTTTTTAATTAACAAAACTAAAATCAGAGTCTTTGAGAGAAAAATGACTTGCAGATTTTTTTCAACTTAGAATTGATAAAAGAAACATATTTATGTTCCACTAACAACTTATGTTTGACTAACATAAGATAACAGGTGGCAGAAAATAGAAGTTTGGAGGCATTAATCAAGCAATATGAGTTCAAATGCAAATATGGAAATATTCCAGGTTCAAACGTAATGCTAAGTCTTGGTGACTAAAGATAGGGATGCATAAAGATAATCGTAGATGAACTATATGACTTAGTTGTAAAAGAATAAAGAAAATGCATAATTACCATATTTGCCTAAACAGATATTCTCTGGAAATAAGACCTACTTATAGGCTTCCTTCTGGGTGAAATATAAGATATCCTCCTAAAATAAGGCCCCCTAGACTCTGTCTCAGAATGAAAATTAGTTTACCGTAAATTTGTTAGGGTAGCCCCAACTGGCATCTGTAGAATTCACAGTTTGTCTGGTTTGTGTTGGCAACTACCATGCTACTGTACTGTATACAGATAATAAATTTTCTTTATTTTTACTTAACAATACATGCTTATTGTACTCTTTTTCATGGAAAAATAAGACATCTCCTGAAAATAAGACCTAGAATGTCTGTGTGAGTAAAAATTAATATAAGACACTGTCTTATTTTTGAGGAAACGGGGTACTTGGAAGGAACAAATGATGAAAAGTGATTAAATAGATTATAAGCACTGTAACTTTGAACTCATGCCCCTTATTCTCCCCCCCATTAGGACAGGATGGCTCAGATGACATTATAAGATATATTAAATAATCCTTCAAGGGAGAGAAGATTTTATTTTGCTGTCATGGAGAAAGACACTCAACCTACATATATATATATATATATATATATATATATATATATATATATATATATGTGTGTGTGTGTGTGTGTGTGTGTGTGTGTGTGTAATATATTATACTCCATAGAAAAAGGAACAAAACCACAAAATTCTAGATGAACATGAATGTAGAAGTTCAAAAAATATTGAGACATGAAAACTTTAAGTTTCTAGTTAAATATTTCATTGACTCTATTAATATTTGTCTTAGGAAGGCAAAAAATATTTTACTTCAACAAAAATCTACTAAAATTGCCAGTTTGGGAGCCAGAGCAATAGCACAATAGGTAGGGCATTTGTCCTGCATGCAGCTAACCTGGTTTTGAGTTCCAACATCCTATATGGCACCCCGAGACTACCAGAAGTAATTTCTGAGCGCAGAGCTAGGAGTAACCCCTGAGTGTGCCAGATGTGACCCAAAATAACAAAATATCTTCTGGAAACATCCTAGAATCAACACAAAGACCAAAACCACCAACCACAGAAGATGGATTAAAATGACACTGAGAGAGCAGAACTTCTACAACCACAAAGAAAGACTTCAGCACAAGTTCCACACCTTGACTGGTATAGATACCAAGATCTTTAGATACAGTGATCTGATTTTATCACCCAGGAGGAAGCAAAAGCCTTCCAAACACCACGGAAACACCAAGAGAAGAATAAATGAGCCTGTACGGAGTCGAGAGTTAATCCCATGACAATATACTCTAAGGGTGGAGAAAACCTGTATCTCTTAGGCCAAGGGAATTCCTCTTTGAACGACCCCAATATTTACTGTGCCTGTGCAGGAGGAAAAAAAAGACATAAAATAATTTTTCTCCCTTGTTTTTTAAATTTATTTTATTTTACTTTAATTTTGTATTTATATAGCTTTTGTTGATTGCTTTGGAGTGGTTATTAAAGATGATGTCTCCGTTTACATATATAAAATATATAATATTATATGTATAATATATATTTATATATATTCCTCCTTTCTCTTCTTTCTTTATGTGCTCTGCCATGTTTTTACCTCAAGATCATGGCTTGTACGTGGTGCTTATCTTTATTGCTGGAATGCTCACTGGATATATTATTTCACGTGACACTCCTTTTTGGACTGCTGGAGTGATTCACCACTGTCCCCTGCATCTCTCAAACTGAGGATGAGAGCCTCTTGAAGGACCCCGCCCATTTTCGGGGTATTTGGTTTTTACTCCAATGTATTACTTTTCCCTTCTTCAAACAAAACCATATAACAGGATCTATCTAGTCCCGACCCCCAATTACAGAAGGAAATAAGGGAGCTATCAAGTCCACACAGGTGTAAGACCACTGGGTAGCAAGTTAGACACAGAGGAGATCACATACTCTTGCAGGCCTGGGACTGAAGGAGGTAGATACGGGAGGTAGGATGGGAACGGAGGTGTAGGGAGAACTATTTGGTGAAGGGAATCCCCCGGACATTGTTATCATGTACCTAAAATATTATTGTCAACAAGAGCCTTCTTTACATGCAAAAATTAGGGGTGAGGGGAGGACAACTTCGGTGGTGGGAATTCCCCTGATTCAATATTAATATGTATTTAAAATATTACTGTGAAAGATATGTAACCCACTTTGCTAAAAAAAAATATTGTACTATAATGTAAATGTGAAAAAAAAAAGACAGAACCAAGAACCAAGAGTAAGCCCTGAGCATCCCTTGGATACAGCCCCAAAACAAACAAAAAAGTTTGTGATGTTATTTGTTTTTAAGCCAGAGTGAACTATCACTTCAGGATTATAATATATCTAAAATATCAGCTGTTTAATAAGACAAATAAAAACCATGAAGGTAAAAAATAACAAAAATAAAATAAATAAAAATAACTTTAAAAAATTGTTAGTTTGGGCAAGAGATTAAAACATTTGCCCAGCATTTGGCTGCAGCTGAGACCCAAGCTTGATCCTTGGTACCACTTATGGTATGATTCAAAAAATCACCCCCCAAAAGTAAAACAATAAACTGTTTTAATTCATTGAAGTATCAGTATATAAATCTACATGTTTTTGGTGGGGGGTTAAAGGCATACTTATTCAAAATCTTTGTTGTGAAAGCTAGAGCTATAGTATAGTGTGTGGAACGCTTGTCTTGCACATAGTTAACCCTGTTCTGATCTTTAGAATATTTTATAGTCCCCAAATCTTGCCAAGAATGATCTTTGAGTGCAGATTCAGTAATGATATTTGCATGAAGAGCATGAAGGATTTACCTAAACACTGTTAGGTGTGCCCCCCCTAAAAATATGCTATGTGGCCAGAAGCAAAGGTTAATGATACCACATACCTCGTGTATGTGAGGCTCTGGTCCTAGCATCCCTGATATTTCAAATCATTAATATATGTATAAGCAAATATATATCTAGGTTATCATACTGTATCTTTCATCTAGGTACTCATATTCATCCATACAGTCCATTGACCCTCTTTGTTCTTCCATTTTCTCTGTTTTTTATTGCATTTAGCTTTGTCTTGTTGCCTTGTTTGGCTGGGAGGAGGCATGTGCAGATGGAGGCGATAGTGCCAGAAGCTTCTTCAGTGTCTCCTGATGCAATCAGCCTCTCCTCATTTTGAGTGAAAAACCATTGTGCATCTTTGGACAGTTAGCTGAATGGTAAAGCTGACTAACTTTTATTTGTTGAACAACTAAAAGAGTTCATAGGAAGAATATTTCAATGTGATGCTCCAGCACAGTTTTTTAATAATGTTCAAGATGTATTTTAGAACAGTCTGGACAAACTTATCCAGGGCTTGAGGTGCTGAAGGTAAGAAGATGACTACTAGAGGGGACTTGAGTGTGTTTGCTTTGCATTTATTCAACCTGGTTTTTAATCCCATTTGGTCCCCTGAGACTGCCTGGAGTTATTTTTAAGTTCAGAGCCAGGAATAATGCCTGAGCATTGCTAGGTGTGCTCCCTCCACCACCACCACCCCAATAAAGAAGAAGCTCACTGGATTCCTATACAGGAGATTCCAAGGACACTGAAGTATTTGTCAGTGATCTGCTTTATTTATATACTGCACTGTAATTTTTTTGTTTTGTTTTGTATATGTCATACCCAGTGATGCTCAGGGGTTACTCCTGGCTATGTGCTCAGAAATCGCTCCTGGCTTGGGACCATATGGGATGCTAGGGAATCGAACCGAGGTCCATCCTAGGCTAGCATCGACAAGGCAGATGCCTTACTGCTTTTCGTCACTGCTTCAGCCCCTGTATTGTCATTTTTATGTTACATTAACTTTGTTTTGTGTCTTTTGGATCCTATCCCATGCTGCTTAGATTGCATTGGGTTGTGAATGAATTGACTTATTATTCAGTATTAAATTACCTATAAAAAAGCCTAAATGTATGAATTAAAAAGGGATACACCTTGGTCCCTAGAGGAACTCCAAAGAGGAAAGTGAGAGAACTGTCATAAATGCAGATGGAATATGCAACAAGACATATGGGTAGAAGAGTCTTGCCTGGATTTCTCATTTGATAAAGGACCCTCACCCCCCAAAAATAAATGGATTTAAGCCCAAAGTAAATGAATTAAATAAAACTCTCAAAGATTAATTCTATTTTACATACTTTTCAATAGTGTAGACCTAAATTGTGCTGATTTTAGATTGTCTAGCAGTATATGAGACACTGTAAGAGGTTATGTCAAGCTTTAAAGAAATTTCCATCATTTTAAGTTCTGTTAGTACCTTGTATAGTTTAGACATTAGCCCCTTCTCTAATGAATATTAGGTGAATGGTTTCTCCCATTTCGTGGTGGTCTTTGTATTCTAGTCACCGTTTCCTTTGAAGTGCAGAAGCTTCTCAGTTTAATATAGTCCCATTTGTTTATCTCTGCTTCCACTTGTTTGTGGAAGTGGTGTTATTCCTTAAAAAATGTCCTTAGTCTCAAAGTCATGGAGTGTTTTAACTAGATTTTCTTCTTACACTTTTAGGTCTGATATCAAAGTTTTTTATCCCTTTTGACTTGACTTTTGTGAATGGCATTAGATAAAAGTGATTTACTTTTGTTACATGTGGCTAGGCAGTTGTCACAACACCACTTGTTGAAGTGCCATTCCTTGCTCCATTTTGCATTGTTTGCCACTTTATCAAAGATTAATTGATTGTATGTCTGGGATCATTCTCTGAATACTCGTCTATTCCATTGATTTGAGGATTTGTCTTTATTCTAATGCTAATCTGCTTTAATGACTATTGTTTTGTAGTAAAATTTAAAATTGAGAAAAGTAATGCTTCCCATCTTCTTTTTCCTAAGGTTTGCTTTAAGCTATATGTGTGTGTTTATTGTTCCAAATGAATTTCAGGAGTGTTTGATCCACTTCTTTGAAGAATAGCATGGGTATACTTAAAGAATTTACATTAATCTGTACAATTCTTTGGGGAGTATTGCCATTTTAATTATATTAACCATAGCAATACATGAACAGAGTATGTGTCTCCATTTTTTGTGTCTTCTTTTATTTCTTGAAGCAGTGTTTTGTAGTTTTCTTTGTATAGGTCCTTCACCTCTTTAGTTAAGCTGACTCCAGATATTTGAGTTTCTGTGGTATTATTGTGAATGGTACTTTTAATATCTATTTATTCTCTATCATTATTTGTGTTTAAGAAAGCCATTAATTTTTGTGTTAATTTTGTAGCCTGTCACTTTGCCATATGAATCTATTTGTTTCTAAAAATTTTTATAGTATTTAGTATTTTTTAAATATAGTCATGTCATCTGCAAACAGTAAGAGTTTGACTTTTCCCTTTCCTATTCAGATGCTCTTGATATCTTTTTCTTGTCTAATTGCTATGGCAAGTACTTCCAGTACTATGTTGAATAGGAGTGACTAGAGGCAGCAGCCTTTTTTTGTGCCAGATTTTAAAGGTTAACTGAGAATCTTCTTCACTTCAAAGGAAACAGTGACTAGGGTACTAAGGACACCCACAGAATGGGAGAAGCTATTCACCCAATACTCACCAGATAATGAGACTAAGATTTAAGATATACAAGTTACTTGTAATATCTAAGTAAGTATATCTAAGATCTAAGATATATAAGGTACATAAGTTAACAAGAAAAAAATCTAACCTCATCAAAAAATGGGAGAAGAAAGAAACATACATTTTTTTCAAAGAAGAAATACAGATGGCCGAAAGGCACCTGAAAAAATGCTCCATGTCACTAATTATTAGGATTATTCAAATCAAAACAATAATGAGGTATCATCTCATGCCATGGAGACTGACACACATCACAAAAATAAAAACAACTACTACTGTCATGGATGTGGGGAGAAAGGAACTCTCATTCACTGCTGGTGGGAAAGCTATCTAGTCCAGCCTTTCTGGAAAACAATATGAATAGTTCTTACAAAACTTGAAATTGAGCTCCCATATGATCCAGCAATACTACTCCTAGGATTATACCCTACAAACACAAAAACACAATACAGAAATGCCCTCTGCACACCTATGTTCACTGTAACACTATTTACAGTTGCCAGAATCTGGAAACAATCCAAATGCCCAAAATAGATGAGTGGCTAAAGAAAATGGTACAACGGGGCCGGG